>MU846227.1:0-61739 GCA_030867225.1 Colletotrichum caudatum
CCCCCCCTTCTGATTGATCGTACCACAACCACTCACACCGTGTCCTCCTCCTCCTTCTTCCCATTGCCTTCGGATCACCATCTATGTGCTCCAAGTACCCCAGCTCGGTCGCCATGAAGACTTCCGTCACCGCTCAGGCCCGCGGCCGCCGTGACCGCCATGGCCGGCCTCGCAGTCGCCCGCCCGCTCCCGTGCTCGTGGGCCCCGATGGGTCCCACTCCTCCAGAACCTGTTCCATCGCGCGCCTCGGGGGTTTCCGCCGACCTCGCCGACGTCATCCCGACTCCCGTCCGGCGTTTCGGGGTTGGGAACGGCCGTCTGGGCGCCTAGGGGCGACGTGCCGCCGTGCCAGGGGCCGCGTGACCCAGGGCGGCGGCGAAATTGACACCGCCTGAGGGATTTTCCGCCAGCCTACGGTACAGATCCGCCGAGCCCAGAGGTCGAGGTAGTCGAGTTGGTGGAGGAGCCGCCGCCGCCGCCGCCCCCTGCCGACTTCGTCCTGCACAAGAGGGGCGACATCTGGTATACGCCTGCGACTGCGCGCATTTACACTGACCAAGCTTGATTTGAGAGAAAACCATTGGCTTGCACGCGTATCCGGTTCGTGTTTGGTTGTCAGGTCGGCTCGCCAATGGTCCCCGAACGAGTAGTACATGTCAGATGTGACGAGGACGGAACCTGTGAGAACAACAAGAGTTTTTTTCCCGACGACGACCTGGACGACAGCAGTCAGTCACCGCTCGCGGAAATCGTGAACCTAGGTAGCCAGTACAGGAACAACGTTACATCACGATGGAAAGACCACGTCTTATTCGTTCGTCATCGTCGTACTTGAACCCCCCCCCCGTTGTGTTTTTCCCAAACATGCAAGTGCCGTAAGCTATCAAAAATTCGACATGTTACGGCCTTTTGTTCCCGTATGTGCAGTAATAAGCCTTCGGCCCGTCCGTGCATCATCACACTTGACAACTTCGTATAATCGCACCGTATCATTACCCTTGGCGGCTTCACGCGCGTGGCTGGCGCTTGGCGCTTATGGGTTCTGCCATTGGTCGTCGCAGCAATCAACTCTCCCTCGTCCCCTCTCGGGTGGGGGTTCAGAGGGACGAGTCGGGATGGAGGTTAGAAGGCCTGGAACTTTTGTTTTCCTGCTGTGCCGTTCGTACCCTCATTTATTACTGCCGTTCCATCTCTCTCCATGTTTTTCCCACTCCATAGCCTACGGATCGTCTTTGGTGAGGGGGCTCTAAAGGAATGTGTGTGTGATGACCTCACTGGGCGGGCCGGCGGCTGGCAACCATTTGAGATTGAGTCGGGCCTAGCCTTTGGCTCGGGTACGTCGAGGAGCGGGCAAGCTGCCAGGTATCCTTGGCTGTGGAGCCTGGAGTTCGTGTATGATGAACTTCCGAGAGGTTTGTAGGTCTTTTGGGCTGGATTTCTGAGGGAGTGGGGTCTCTCTCCCTTCCCCGGGCTTGTCTCGTGTCAGCAGAAACTTGCCGCGTTCTTGAAGTCGCTTGATAGTAGTACTCTTGATGGTAGCTTTGCCCTTGCCACCTGAGCGTGACTATGACCAACGAGTAGAAGAGTTTCTTGGAAAAGTTGTTGAAAGGAAGAGGAGATGGGTGGGTGAATCTTTGGCGTCGTCGTGGCGAGAGGTGTCTGGAGATGGAGACTGGTTGGAGCACAGTTGGGCGGCTGAATGGACAGTTCACTTTTTCCCTCTCCCTTCTCGCCGAGTGTGCATGGTCATAGATCCTCCGTCGTAGAGTCTCCGACGTATGGGCTCTTCCAGAAGACTCACATCCTCGGTCCAAAGCAAAGTCGGCAATGGCTTAGCTCTCGAGGCACCCCCTGCCCGTACGTCACAGAACATGTCTACGAGATGACGATATGAGAGTACACACTGCCCGGTCACTGGTGGCGAAATGTGGCCTGACGCCACCGGCTTCTCATGTACGAGTACTCGGAAGCATGCAGGCGGCTCCCTGAGCCCGTCTCCGTACGATTGATGATCCATGGGGTATCTGGAATACGGGGAATACAAAAAAGACTTTTGGTTCTATTCCATTATTGTAGGGAAATATCTTTCTGAGAAGCCGCGCGTTGTCGAAGCCATCCCGGCTTGGTTGCGTCCTTGTCGTCCCTTGGACCGAAGACGTGTGCTGTGTTTTCAAATCTGGCGTTGGCGTCTGTCCAACAATTCGTCGTGGACCGAAACACCTCCCGCCTCTTCCCCGGCATAGTTATACAGACCCCATCGTCGGGCCCTCTTTTACCCCACGACAAATAGCGTTGCGCACCTCACACCTAGGCGGCGAATCGCTTCGCTCTGGCCTCCAGTCTCGCCTTCTCAGCGGGATCAATGGCGGCGCTGCGTCTGGGTTCGCGATCGCCGCCGCCGCCTTGGCGTCCACCGGGACGCCCGTTCCTATTGCCTCTACCGCGTTGTCCACGACCATCGGTGCTCTGTCGCTTGGAGTTGCGTCCGGGCTGCTCTTCAGCGCGTTCGGGGCGGCCGCGTTTGGGGCGCCTCTCGGGTAGGGCGGAATCGAGACCAGCGACGCTGCCGACCTCGACGCCGAACTTCTTGGCGCGTTCAGCCTTCTTTTTGGCCTCCTCGTCCTCGTCGATGCCGAAACGCTTGGCGCGGTCGGCGCGCCTCTTGGCTTCTGCCGCGGCGTCGGTCGCATCGAGGTTTAGGGCGAAGTTCTCCTTTGGCGCCTCGGCGGAAGTCTCTGCAGCCTTCTCGGGCTTATCTCCTTCAGCGGTCGTCTCAGCCTCGGGGGAGGCCTCGGGGGCAGCTTCGGCGGCGGGAGCCGTGGCTTCAGCTGTGGCAGGCGCAGGCGCGTCGGCGTCGGCGTCGGCGTCGGCGTCGGCGGCGGGAGCGGCTGCTGCGACGGCGGGCTTGGGGGCCTCAGGGGCCTTGGCGGGTGCGGGCTCGTCGTCACTGTAATCAATCTCGTCCTCCTCTGCGGCGGCTGGGGGATCGTGTCAGTTTGGCTTGCTTGCGATGAAGGGCAGGGCAATGCAGGGCGCAATCGGAATGGGGCGACGTACCAGGCGCGGCCTGCTTATCGTTCTCCTTGAGGCGGTTGACAAGTTCCAGCTTGTTGCCCGTCGCGGGAAGGCCTCTCTCCTGGAGCAACTTCTTCAGCTCGGGAACCTTCAATGAACTGTAGTCGGTAGCCATGTTTGCGACGATGCGATGGTGCGGCGACAGGTGATTGATTGTTGGATTTGATGATTGGAACTGAACGCGAGAGTGTTGGAAGAAGATGCGCAGGCGGTTGCAGAGAAGAAGTGGATGATGGCAAGGAGGCGGAATGGGGAAGGGCGGTGGTGGTTGATGGATCAACCGTCGGGTCGGGGGGGTTATGACGATTTTTGAGGCGCGTCGTTCGTTGCTGCTTTGGTTCACAGGGCGACAGATTGACAGACAGCAGGTAGGCAGTAGTGTATGCTAGGTAGGTAGGTACGGACCTTCCTACCTTCCAGCTCCACCAACGAAAAGGGTCCGCCTCGCGTTGCCTGCCGCCTTATTACTGGAACAGGAGGCGGTACGTACCTGCCAAGCTCGGCCGCTAATGCTGCTGGGCGAGGAAATGGGAGCACGGGCCATGACTCCACAGTATATCCAAAAGGGGATTGAGTAGATCAACGGCGAGTCGAGTGTCGTCACTGCCGTCTACCCGTAGTACGATACCTACCTAGGTTGGTTTTTATAGTAGTAGGAGGAGGTATCTACGCATACCTTGACACAACCACTGTACGTACTGAGGTGGGTAGCTGGGTTAAAGACAGTGGTATTGTTCAATCGAGTCGGTTCATAGGGTCTGTGGGTGTGCACTTGCGAAATGGTCCATGTAGTAGTGCTGCTTGATTTAACAGACTCGGTCCGCGGTTGAGCGACAAAGAAAGCCCAACGGCGCTTCTTTTCGGATGCTGTCGCTGTTCCTCAGAAGAGAGATAGATGGCATTTCTTCTCATGTCAAGTGACGGGGTGTCGTCAGACTACAAATTGCAATTGTGTATGCGTATGTGTTGGGCTGGAAGGGAACCTGCTCAGTCGAGGATGGTCCACTCAACTCGACTCTCAACTAGCAGAGATGAGGTTTGTATCCGAGATACGAAGACCACTCGGGTTGGTATATATATATTTATATACAAACCTATATATCAATCATCATCCGCGGTAACAATGCTCCTGCCACCGAGTCAACTTCATACGACAGCAGAACCCCACCCGATGTTCAAACTTGATCGGCACATGCATACTTCTGTCATCCCGAAGCGAGTTCGACTTGATCGTACCTGCGTCTGATCCCTCTCGATTGTTATTGAGTGACTGGGGAGGATGGCTGCGTGCCAAACTCAATTGGTCAGTGACGCGCGTTCGTTCGTCGTAGGCTGAGTGAGCGAGCGAGCGAGCAGAGGACACTGCTACCTATGTAGTAGTATTGTAGAAAGGTTCTGGCAGGTAGGTATCAAGAGTTCAGACCGAGTCGAGTCGAGTCGAGTCATCCCGGGCTCGCGCAGCCAGCATACGTTTGGCGGCGGGCCGTCGGCAGACAATCGACATGACACGGACATGACATTGACGTTCATGCCATGGCATGGAGGTGCCGCTGAGGCCGAGCCGTCATGCCGTCGCCATTCGGCCCGTGTCAACTGGCTTGCCCATGGTATAGTATCCGTACCCGACGCAGTAAATAGGCAGGCAATGAATGAATGCAGCGTCTTCGGCAAGCGGCAACCACCACCGGAACACCACGGCACACACGGCGTGCATGGCACGTGCCAAATGGCTCCCTCCCCCCTCCAGCGATCATCCCCCTTTCCTAGCTTTGCAATGCAAATGAAACCTTGACAACCAACCTAATCGTGACTACGTACTGCATACCCTTGCTGCCCACTGAGCGCAAAACAGCACACCTAGCAGTACTACTAATTAGGTAGGCAGTGAGTGTATCCGTAGTGTAGTGTATCCGTACACTAGGTAAGCAGCAGAGTAGGTACGCGTGCTTGCTGCTTACCCCGTGAAAGGGAACAGCGTTGCTACCCCGGATTCCGAGCGCGGCTCCACTCAAACGGCCGACACGATCCATCCTCTCGCGCTTGTTTTCTGCTGTTCCTTTCCCCAAAAACCCTCCCCCCCCCCGGTCCATCTATCTGTCTGCCTGTCTGTCCGTCTCTCTGTCTGCCGCCCTGCTGAGCTGTCTTCCGAGCTGACAACAAAGCTCACCCACGCCGCGCCACTCGCAAATCAACCATCTATACTATTCGCTTTTGTATTCCCCATCTGCGGGCCATGGTATGGCCTGAACAGTAGCTTGAATCAGGCTCGTCCGAGCCGATTATTCGTCTTCGCCTTCCCTTGAACCCATCCTTCATCTATCATCGTACCGTCCCGTCCCGTCTCGTACCGTACCGTCCTATACTGTACTGTACTCCTCCTAAGTCGCCACGAACGCCCTCTTTCCCTTAACCCCCCCTCCCCTTCCCGGAAGCCTTGCGACAACCCCAAAGTCGCCCAGCATGACGCGACGCATAGTAAGTCAGGTGCTGCGACAATATCCAGCGCCGGGAAGCCGTACTGACAATGTCTTTCCCCCAGGTTCGGACGATAATCCAGCTCGCCGCCGTGACGCTGCTGACCTTCCTCGTCGTCTTCTTCCTCGACCGCAACTTCAGAGTCCTCCCCAAGTCCATGCACCACTACATGCCTCAGCACCACCACGGCTTGATCCTTACCGACATCACAGTGACCAAATGCTCAACCCTCAACCTCTTCTCTTCCTGCAACCTCGATACCGACAAGTGGCACCGCATCGAGAAGGACCTCTACCTTGGCAAGTCATGGACCACGAGCGCATACGTACACGTCGCACGCAAGAAGGAAGATGAGCTGCTGCCCGAAGACAAGGTCGTCATGGATGTCTCCGTCGGACGCCTCGACCCGACGACGACAAAGAAGGGCGAGGAGGACGAGCGCTGGGAGAGCCGCCCCTACGGCCTGTGGGTCAAGCGGTCGTCCAACCAGAAGAACAGCGACTCCAAAAAGGCCGTCACCGGCATCGACGTGCTCTTCGGCGACGATGCCGTCGAGGCCCGCGACGGCTGGGAGATCACCGGCACCGCTCTGCTCCTCCCTCCCAACCAGGAAGTCCCCGTCACTCACATCACCCTCCGAAGGGGAAGCCAGAAGGAACCCCACAAGCCGCAGCCGCGCATCCCCGAAAACGGCCGCTTCAAGATTGTCCAGCTCGCCGATCTCCATCTCAGCACCGGCGTCGGAAATTGCCGCGACGCCATGCCCGAGGGCCACAACGGCGGCGTCTGCGAGGCCGACACCAGAACCCTCGACTTCGTCAGCAAGATCCTCAACGAAGAGAAGCCCAATCTGGTCGTGCTCAGCGGAGACCAGGTCAACGGAGAGACCGCGCCCGATGCACAGTCGGTGAGTTTTGGAGATGCCCGGGGGGGGGGGGGGGGGGGGGGGGGGGGGGGGGGGGGGGGGGGGGGGGGGACGGGGTGAGCGCGAGCTAACAAATGAACAGGCCATCTTCAAAATCGCCCATATCCTCATCAAATTGAAGATTCCCTACGTCTCAATCTTCGGTAACCACGACGATGAGGGATCCCTTCCCCGTTCCGCCCAGATGCAGATCCTCGAGTCCCTGCCGTATTCTCTCGCCACAGCCGGGCCCGAAGAGATTGACGGCGTCGGCAACTACTTTGTCGAGGTCCTTGCTAGGGGCAAATCGGACCACTCGGCGCTGACACTGTACATGCTGGATTCTCACTCATATTCGCCAGACGAGCGCAGGTACCACGGCTATGACTGGATCAAGCAGAACCAAATCGACTGGTTCAAGAAGACATCCACCAGCCTCAAGAAGACGCACAAGGAGTACAGCAAGGTCCACATGGACCTGGCCTTCATACACATTCCACTGCCCGAATACAGAGACACGGAACTCGCCCTCAAAGGCTCGTGGAAGGAGGGTGTCACGGCACCCAACTACAACTCGGGCTTTCGGGATGCCCTGGTTGAGCAGGGCGTTGTCATGGTCAGCTGCGGCCAGTAAGTTCTTTTTTTTTCTTTCTTCTTGTCTTCTTGTTATCTGCATTCCTCTCGCCCCGATCTTGAAGCTCTTTGCTGATGCGGGAAAAATAGTGATCACGTAAATGACTACTGTTCCCTTTCTCTGAACAGCGAGAAGAAGCCCGCGCTCTGGATGTGCTACGCCGGTGGCGCAGGGTTCGGCGGATACGCCGGCTATGGCGGGTACCACCGCCGGATACGCGTCTTCGAGGTCGACACCAACGAGGCTCGCATCACCACCTGGAAGCGGGTAGAATGGGGCGAGACCGACAAGAGGATCGACGAGCAGATGATTGTCGACGCAGGCAGCCCCATCGGCATCAGAGAATAGAAGGCATGACAGGACTCTATGACATCTCATCTCATTCCAGTAACAAAAATGAAAAGTGCGGAACATACGGAGTTTTGGGTGGGCGCTGACCGGTGTTTTGGGGGGGAGGGTTTGGTTCATCAACAACAAGAGTCTCAGTGTCAGACTCGACGTATTTCATGGCATGTATTTCTTGGCTCTGTGGAAGCATCTGCGGTGGGTTGACATGGCGACAGAATGATCTGATGCGGTGCTGGGCGATGTATGTGTACATGTATCAACTGTTAGAAAGTTGTAAACGGCCTCTTTTACTCAACCACGTCTTGTTGTTTCGCCGAGGCGTCTCCCTCGACTGAGCCCACGATGAGCACGCTCTCCGATTCATGCAAGCTGCAAATTTCTCTAGACCGTGTGTCACCTGTGTCGATTTTCTTGAATGTTTAGCAGGCGCGTATGTGGTCGAACACCGTACAAGTGTAGACACATGTTTGATCAGCCAATTTTTAATAGCCAGGCGTCGCGCAAAACAAGACGCAGCAATGGTAGAATCACAAATGGATGTCATGTATCACACGAGGGCGACGGCTTTGACATGACCATCCACTGGGCGATCGTAGTACGCTTGCTAACGGGATCAGATCACTAACTACAAAGCATGGTTACTACGGCGCCGGGCCGGCGACGTAGGTCATGTCGCAGCAAACACTGCCGATCCAGTGGAGCGCTGCCAGCGGCTCATGCAAATCAACTAGGTACCCGTGAGGAGCATCGCGATCATAAACTAGGTGGTCGGAAACGCCAATTAGACAATAGGGAGTCTTCTCACCCAGGTACAGTACACTACAGGGCGGGCTCCACAGTCCGGCAGGCCGCTGACCCGACCGGGGGGGGGGGAGGTGACGACACTTTTATGCCTTTTCCGATTTCTAAGCAAAAGCCCCGCGTCCTGTTCGTCGCAACACAACACGCCAGAGTCACGGTCACACACGGTTGTGCCATGGCCCATGGGGGGCAGGAGGGGTCCGTCAGTCTGACAGAAGCAACCACAGTTAGACGCAGCTTCCCTTCCACGGGCATCCAGGCGGGTCTTCCCCCGCTACTTCCGGATTAATAAGATGATGTCCACCTACCTTACCTAGGTAACTTGGGAAAATACTCAGGTAGTGAGGGGTCGATACAACGGGGCAAGAAGCTCCAAGCTCAAGCTGTCTGATGAGTATTTAGAGAAGCCTTGGCTCCATTTCCATCACCATTCCCGTGGAGCTACCCCAGACCCTGACGACAATCTTCAACAACAACAACAACAACAACAACAACAACACCACCACCCCTATTGATGACCTCTCGCCTCGCACAATTGGGTAAACAGATAATCAACATGGCTGCCAAGACCAAGACCGACATCCACCTGTACACCACCGGTACCCCCAACGGTATCAAGGTGTCCATCCTCTTGGAGGAACTCGGCCTGGACTACCAGGTCACCGCCATTGACATTTCCAAGAACACCCAAAAGGTCGGTCGGACACCCAGACCCTGGCTTGAGCCTGCACACTGATGCACCAACCTACAGGAGCCGTGGTTCCTCGAGATCAACCCCAATGGACGTATTCCCGCCTTGACCGACACGTTCGAGGATGGCAAGCCCATCCGCCTCTTCGAGTCCGGCAGCATTCTGCAGTACTTGGTCGACCGCTACGATAAGGACCACAAGGTTTCTTACCCCTACGGCTCTCGCGAGTACTGGGAGGTGAACAACTGGGTATGGCAGACCTGGACGCACCAAGAGATTCCTGCCGCTAACGAGAACCGCAGCTGCACTGGCAGATGGGTGGCCTGGGCCCCATGCAGGGGTGAGTATCCCACCAGCCGAGATGGTTACGCAGGATGCTAACAGATTCGTAGACAAGCCAACCACTTCAAGCGTGAGAAGACCGCCTGCCATGCCCATGAATAACCGACTTACTGACCGACATCCGCAGGCTACGCGCCGGAGAAGATCCAGTACGGCATTGACCGCTACGTCAACGAGACGCGCCGCCTGTACCGCACAATGGACACCCAGATCAAGGCCAACCCCCACGGCTACCTCGTCGGCGACCGTGTGACCATCGCCGACATTGCCTGCTGGGGCTGGGTTGCCGCCAGCAAGTGGTCAGGCGTCGACCTGGAAGAGTTCCCCGCGCTCAAGGCCTGGCTGTGGAAGCTCGTCGAGCGACCCGGTTTCGAGAAGGGTCGTCACATCCCCTCTCCTCACACAACATTGGACCATTTCAAGATGACGGACGAGGAGCTGGATGAGAAGGCCAAGGCTGCATCTGCTTGGATCCTCAAGAGCATGCAGGAGGATGCGGCGAAGAAATGAGAGATGACACTGGGTAGCTGAGTATTAGAAAAGGGGAAGAAGAAGAAGAAGAAGAAAGTATATCACGAGGTTAATGAACAAAGTCAAAAGCATTGAAACTCGAGCGTGATAATGATCTGATGAGTTTAACTGGTATCTTGCCGCAGCCATTGTGTTGAGATAATAACAGGGAACAGGGTGTTGGAACCGGTCGGATGTGAATAGTACAGCTGTGATGACGACAACCCTCAACCTCCAATGACACTATTCTGATGCCGCGTGCTGAACGCATAGAGAGCGTCAGAACGGGGACTTTTGGGACTTACTGACGGGGTGATGACGCCTAGCAGAAGAATACACAATTGATGGAAGAAAAAAAAGAGTACTCTATTTTTCCAGAAGGGAATACTTGCGCGACGGTGACTGTGCAGCGCATTGTGCTCTCAGTCACTAGGGACATACCCGTACAGTAAGGTTCGTCCCCACCACCGTCACCTAACGCAGTTAGGAAAGCATCAATCAGGAGGTAAGTGCCCAGAGCGTCGGCTGACTCGGCTTGAAACATAATGGGTACATGAGCTGTCATCTTGTCGAACTATTTCAGCAACAGCCTTAAAGCTGGTCGGTTAGCTCAGTTGGTTAGAGCGTGGTACTAATATTTCATCTGAAATGTTGTGTAATGCCAAGGCCGGGAGTTCAAGCCTCCCACTGATCACACTTTTTTTCCGGTTTGGTACCATTCTTCATGTGCTCACTCACTCACTCAAGTGGCACGTTGGAAATATTTTTTGTCGGGTTGAAAAAACGCGTGAAAGCCTAAACTGGCCGTGCTGACTGACTGACTTTGTGGTTTTGCGTCACGTGGTACCACGGCACTTTGTCCCAGAGCCCGGCAGCTGGCGACAAGCGGCACCGAAACGCATGAGGCCAATGTTCAGTACTCTCTTCTCGGTACCTCCGCAGCTCTCTCTATCTACCTAAACTTTCCAGTCCCATATAAAAATCCCATTCCCTCCTTCATCGCGAACCCGAAATCGCCATCACACTCCATCATCTCCATATCGACATCTTCATAGCCGTCGCGCAACAGTCAACATGTCGTGGAGAAGCCAGGGAATCACGGGTTCCAATAACATCCCGCTGGGCAAGCGCCGTTTTGGCGGCGAAGATGAGGAGTACCCCGAAGATGCTCCCCCCGACAGCAGCAACGGCAACGGCGAGCTGAAGCGTGGTCGTAGCCCTGAGCCTCGTAAGTCCGCCCTCGCTTCCGCCACTCACAGCCCCCATCCCGATACTGACTTTTGCCTGTGTCTAGGTACCGATGCCGATGGCCCTCGTCGCAGAAAGAAGCGAAACCGTTGGGGCGACGCGTCGGAGAACAAGGCTGCGGGATTGATGGGGTTGACGACTGCAATCACGGCCAACATGACCGGTGAGCAGTTGGAGGCCTACACCCTCCATCTCCGCATCACAGAAATCAGCCAGAAGCTTCGCATCGACGACGTCGTCCCCGCGGATGGAGACAGGTGTGTTTGCTCCCATTTCCAGCTTCGCGCAATGCCTTTGCTGACCACCCCCTCTCCCTCCAGATCCCCCTCTCCCCCTCCGCAGTACGACAACCATGGTCGTCGTATCAATACCCGCGAATACCGCTACCGCAAGCGCCTCGAAGACGAGCGCCACAAACTGATTGAGAAGGCCATGAAGACCATCCCTAACTACCACCCGCCACAGGACTACCGCAGGCCCACCAAGACCCAAGAGAAGGTCTACGTGCCTGTTAACGATTATCCAGAGATTAACTTCAGTATGATTGCTAACCCTCTAACCCTCCTAACCAAATTCTTGTTTCCCTTGTTCCCCTGCCTGGACTCTGGCCAAGCTTGTCATGCATCCTCCAGGTGTCTTGTCAGACCTGGCCTTGTTTGGAGATCGGGACCGTCATAATTGCTTCGCCCTCTTGATACATACACTAACGCTTAGCTCTCCTCGTAAAGTTGGCTTACTCATCGGACCCCGTGGCAACACCCTGAAGAAGATGGAGTCTGAATCCGGTGCCAAGATTGCCATTCGTGGCAAGGGCTCCGTCAAGGAAGGAAAGGGGCGGTCGGACGCAGCTCACGCCAGCAACCAGGAGGAAGACCTCCACTGCCTCATCATGGCGGAGACGGAAGAAAAGGTCAACAAGGCCAAGAAGCTCATCCACAATATTATTGAGACGGTACGTTCGCCCTCCCTCCAACCGCCTGTAACTACGATTGCTAACATGGGCCTCCACCAGGCTGCTTCCATACCCGAAGGCCAGAACGAGCTCAAGCGTAACCAGCTCCGTGAGCTCGCTGCCCTCAACGGTACCCTTCGCGATGACGAAAACCAGGCCTGCCAGAACTGCGGTCAGATCGGCCATCGCAAGTACGATTGTCCCGAGCGCCAAAACTACACTGCCAGCATCATCTGTCGCGTTTGTGGCAACGCTGGGCACATGGCCAGAGATTGCCCCGACCGACAGAAGGGTGCTAGCTGGCGCAACGACGGTCCCGGCAGCGGTAGAGGTCCTGCCGACCGCATTGGAAGCGGAGACGCCGTCGACCGCGAGTACGAGGTATGTACCTTGAACATATCTTGTCACCATGACACAACGCTAACCCAACCACAGCAACTTATGCAAGAACTCGGTGGTGGTTCCTCCGGTGGCGCTGCCCCCGCACGCATCGAAGCCGGTCCTGGTTCCTACAACGGCGGTGGCGGCGGCGATGCCAGGCCCTGGCAGCGCGGTCCTACCGGCGGTCCGGCTCCTTGGCGTAGTCGTAACAACGACTCGCGCGATGATCGCGACCGCGACGGTGGCGGTGGTGGTGGTGGTGGCGGCGGCGGCGGCGGCAGCGGCGGCGGCGGTGGTGGTGCCGCTCCGTGGGCTCGCGACCGTAACCGCCGCGACGAGCACGCTGGTGGTGATGGCTACTATGGCGGCGGTGGCCAAGGCTATGGCGGCCAGGCGGCTGCACCCGCTGCTCCGGGTGCTGCCCCTTGGCATCAACCGCCTGGAACCCAGAACGGCTATGCTGCCTACGGTGGCTACCCCGGGTACGGTGCGCCGCCCGGCATGGCGGCACCTCCGAGCATTCCTCCCCCTCCCCCGTCAGGTGGTCCTGGTCTCGGAGCTCCTCCGGGCCTGGCTGGTGGTATCAACGCACTCATCCAGCAATACGCCGGCGGTGCGCCGCCGCCGCCTCCCTCGGACAACGCGCCTCCTCCTCCTCCCAGCGACCTGCCTCCCCCACCTCCTCCCCCTGGTGCCTGATCTGGATTCTGAGACTTGAGCGGACGGTCCTAGGACTAACGTGGATTTTTGAAAACATGCTTTAGCCCGAATAGGTTGACGACTAACGATCAACTAACAACCAAGGATTCATTTCATGACTTCCAGGGTTGGACAAGTGTTCGTACCTGCCTATCTGCCTACGAACGGTGTAGCGTGTGCATTCCAGAACTGCTTACAGGGCAGACAAGGGCGGTCCGGCTGTCAATTTAACTCGAAGACAGGGACCCAGAAACAGCAGACAAACTAAACAAACAAATTGTACGATAGAAGGGGGGAACTGAGTGGTCACTAATCCATAGGCTTTCTTTGTGCATTATACGTAGCAAGAAGTTTATCCTATTTATATCGATCCCAGCGTGTGTCACGTAAAGCTGGGTGTGGTTCACCCTCCTGTCTCTATAGGGCTCAAAGTGGTATCTCGACGTGGGATCCTAGTAGAAGGTTTGCCATGGATTTGCAGCTTCATGTACAATTAGCAGATGCAAGGTCAAACAGACCTGCAAGTCCATGACACATCGTAGTTTACATACCTACCCACCTACCAATCTCATTTGTGCTGCCTTTGCAGGTCGAGGGGGTGGGCACTGTATGTACAGGCCGCTGTTGGTGGTGCTCTGAAGTGGTAGAACTTGGTGGTATGTAAACTGAGTAGTTAACTAGTTATACGTACTTGGTTATAATTACCTACTACTTACTGTACCTACCCCACCTGGTAAGCAGAGAAGAAGAAGCTTGGGCCACCTTGTCGCGCGCATCATCCTCGGCCAGGACCAAGCATTGATTCTGTGCCAGATCCGGCATGACGCCTTACACCTCCAGCCTTCTTCGTCCCATCTCCTCTTCTGTTTCCTTTTCTCTCTCTCTCTCTCTGTGTGTGTCTCTCCTCTCGCCCGTCAGCAACGTTGTTGCCCCTCACCTCTTCCCGACCCGTCGGACTCGTTCGTTTCTTCCGCAAACCTGGCTACTTTCATCCTCTGCCGTGGGAGTGTTGAACAGTACCCAGGCCAAAGCTTGCGCAGTATCACTTATCAGTACCAAGCGTTTCATTGCCCGCGACCTTATCTGCGGTTCTGAGGGACAGCGGCTCCCCCATCCACCCTCTCTACACACCCCTCCGCGGGAGCTTAACCCTGGTCATCTCCGCCACCACCCGGCCACGAAGCACCGAGACTCGTAGCTGTTTCTGCAGTCCTCCTCAGCGTCCAATCAACCTTGACGTCGCCATCTCTGAACAACAAACCAATAAAGACAACCCAGTGACGGACGACTCACCGGGCCGCTACACTCATCCGAACGCCTACTGTAGCACTCGGCCATAATGGCTGTTAAGAACCCTTTTGGGTTCACGACGGGCCCTGTCACCTTCTGGCTGATCGTCGTCTATGCAGCTTTCCTGATTCCCCTCGTTTGGATACACGAGTCCGTCCCGGCTGTCCCTAGCAGCAGCAAAAGTCCCTACCCAGAGGTCAATGTAACCGAGGCCTGGCAGGACTTGACGCACATCACTAGGAAGTACCACCCTTACAACAGCCGTGCCAATGAGGAGGTGGGTGCGTACTTCTTGCAGCGGATCGAGGAGATCTTGGTTCGCAACAAGGTCGAGTACACCATAGAGAAGGATGCCGGCGGCGTCATTTGGCCCCAGCAGGCTTAGTAGGTGTTTGCCGTGCATCGCTACAGCATCGAGCATGACTGCTAACCAAGCATTCCCGCAGTGATGCATCCGCCCCTGCGAAAGGAGACGTGCGGCGCCGCGCTTCAACGGGACCTGCAGTTACCATCTTTGACGACACAATATCCAACACCACCTACCTTGGCGCGCTGGGGTCCTTTAATCTAGCTGGCCCTTATGCTACCTACTTCGAGGGCACAAACAAGCTGGTCTACATTCGCGGCACGCAAGATGAAGACGGCGAATGGTGGAAGGGCAACCGCGATCCTCGCAAGATTGGCGAGGGTGGTGTTCTCGTCAATGCCCACTACGACTCGTAAGTCTTTTCCGCCCTCATAAGCCTCCTTTGTTTGCTTACTAACCAACGGACAGTGTAGCCTCTGGCTACGGCGCGACTGATGATGGCATGGGCTGCGTAAGTATCCTGCAGATGCTCAACTATTACACCAGCCCTGGCCATCAGCCCGTGCGTGGAATCGTGCTGCTGCTCAACAACGGTGAAGAAGACGGCCTGTATGGAGCCAAAGTCTACCACTACAGCCCTCTTTACCACTTTACCACCTCGTTTGTAAATCTCGAGGGTGCTGGCGCCGGCGGACGGGCCATCCTTTTCCGTACGACGGACCTGGAGGTCACCAAGGGTTACGAATACGCGCCTCATCCCTTTGGTTCTGTCGTCGCGGCAGACGGGTTCAAGCTCGGTGCGATCAGAAGTGAGACGGACTACAAGGTGTGGTCTGAATCCTATGGTCAGCGCGGCCTGGACATTGCATTCTACCGCCCCCGAGCACGATACCATACGAACCAGGACGACACCCGTCACGCGTCGCAGGACAGCGTGTGGCACATGTTGACCAACAGTCTGGCTGCCGTCGACTACCTTCAGGGCACCACGGGCTCTTTCACCGATAAGAGGAACAACGGAGACAAGAAGAAGGTAGCGAGCGGCTCTGGCACGGACGGCGTGTGGTTCGATATGTTCGGAACAGGCTTCGCCATCCTAGAGCTCCGAGGCTTGTTTGCCTGGGCGTTGACCCTCCTCATCGTCTCTCCGCTGATTCTGGCTCTGGTCACCTACATCCTCTCGAGGAAAGACAAGTACTATTTCTTTTCGCGCAAGGTCAAGGTCGATGAAGACGATGAATCCGTGTCTCTCGGAGGATGGAAGGGCTTCTTCCGGTTCCCCCTGGCTTTGGTCCTTTCGGCCTCAATTACGGCTCTCTCGGTCCTCTTGATCAGAAGGGTCAACCCTCACATCGTCTACAGCAGCCCCTACGCGGTGTAAGTCATGACACCTCCTCGCACTGTGTGCTGACAATGTACTGATTCGTGACAATAGCTGGGCAATGACCTTGTCTCTGTTTTTCCTTGTCTTTTGGACGATCGCGAAGGGCGCCAGTGTCGTCAGGCCGAGCGCTCTTCAGCGCGGGTACGCCCACATCTGGCTATTCACCATCAGCTGGGTCATTCTCGTCGGGGTCACTGCCGCTGCCGACAGGCTCAAGATAGCTTCGGGGTATCCCTTTGCATTCTTCCATTCCGCCGTATTCGTTTCGACACTCATCAGTCTCTGCGACCTTTTCGCGCTTCCTAGCAAAAAGCAGTTTGCGCAGAACGCCCGCGACGATCAGCAAACCAGGGACAACATATCCGAGGTCCCCAACTCGGATGCGCTGATATCCGCCCGTCATTCACACGTGGAAGATGATGCCGCAGAGGAGCCGACAGAGACTACGCCTCTTAGGAGTGGCGAGAATGGTGATGGAAACAATGGTACCATCCGGACGACATTTGCTACAACCTACAGACGCTCGCTCTCGGCCATAATGAGAACCCCTGATGAAGAAGAAGAGAACAAGGAAGCGGAGCAGCAGCCTTACAATGGCGAGCAGCAGTGGTCGGCTAAGCTTCCGTCCTGGACCTGGTTTGTCCAGCTCCTTCTGCTTGCCCCTATAACCATCACTGTTTTCCTTCAAATCGCGCTCTTCATCGTGTCGGCGATCCACTCGGCCGCCGCCGATGGCAACGACACATTGCTAGTATATGCGGCGATCGCTGCGTTTAGCATCGTCATCCTTCTGCCTGCTACGCCCTTCATCCACAGGGCTAGCTTCTATCTCTCCCTGTTCGTGTTTACGGTCTTCTTCGTTACTCTCATCTACAATCTGGTCGCTTTCCCATTCTCCGCAGAAAACCGTCTGAAGGTTAGGTTCCAACAGACGCTCGACCTGGACGAGAAGACATCGGTGATCTCCATCACCGGCCTTGAGAAGTACACTCGGGAGATGATTGCAGAGCTCCCCTCTGGAGCAGGCCAGGCGGTTAACTGCACACGTGGATATGGGTTGGCATCTGATTGTCGGTACGACGGTGCGGCTGTGATGCCAAATCTGCCCCGATTCGTCCCCGACCTTTCTGCCGACATGTCGAAGGACAGATACGCCAATCTCGTGACTGTCAACATTAGCCGCTCGAATTCGAGCAGCCAATTGAAGTTCGGCATTGATGCGACAGAGTCAAAGGTTTGTACCTTGACCTTTGACACATCGGTATCGTTCAACGTCCACGGAAGCGCTGGAATAGACCCCATCTTCAGCCACCCCAGCGAGCAAGGCGTGTCAAAGCTTACCCTTTGGCGCAGAAACGCGTCTATCCCCTGGGTAGTCGACGTCGAACCATCTAAAACCAAGGCCGTGTTACTTGGCCTTCCAGCCAAATCCAGTGGCTCTGCCACCGGGGCTGTTCACCAAGATCTCCGAGTTCGAAAGCCGGCCGGACTGAGTGGGACCATCGCATGCGAATGGAGCGACGCCAATGTCCTGGGCACCATCCCGGCGTTCGACGAGGCTCTCCAGTTTTCCCCTGAATGGATTGCCGTGACGAAGGCATCTGTGGGCCTTGTGCAGGCGCAGAAGAAATTCCAGGGTTGAGCGTCCTTCGCGTCGTCGAATCATGACCAAGATTTCCAGCGGGTACTCGCGACTCACGAAGTGGGTGGTGTATGAGTCTGACCTTCGCAAGTACACGGGAAGCGGAGGTCGAGATGATGAGTGTTTGGCGTGATGCTTTTGACATTTTGTTGCGACATTGTTGTTGTTCATCGGCCGGCGTTCTTGATGGTTCGGCAGTATGCTTTTTGCATCTCGGTTCAGCATCAGCATACGCATCATGGACAGGGCACGCATAATAATTGACGGGTACGGACGGGGGTCGAGAGCATGAGTAAGCAGTATCAATTAAATATCATTCATTCTGAGGACATACCCCCCCTGCGTATACACAACAAGCAAGAGCCGGCCTGCATAGTCTTTGATTCCACTGATGCTTGGTCCTGGCGACTGGGTGTGAGAATGAACATGAAGGAGGAGGGGTGAGGGTATCTATTTATCGGTGTGAATTGTCCTGTGATTAGTTAGTTGGTTGGAAAAAGAAGGGGGGAGGGGGGGGGAGTGCACCTGCTGAAAATGTATTTGGGCTATTTTGCCTATCGTCATTTGTCTCGTCGTCATGAGGCAGCGTCCGCCAGTAAAGTAGGCCTGGCCGCCAGATCTTCTCTTCTCTTTTTTGTTTTGCGTCTCTCAACGTGTGCCCGGGTTTTTCACGACGGCGAGCCTCACTGCTGCATCCTGTCGCCCCCTCCGTCGGCGTCTAGCTCCTGCACGTGATACCTCTCGAGGAAGTCCCGCATCTTGGCCCACAGCTCGGCCTCCATGTCGCGCTCGACCTTGTTGTTACGGCTGTTGAGCCAGCCGACTTCGAGGTTGCCGATGGTGCCGACGCCGTTGGGCTCGAGGGAGGCCCTGGCGACGATCTTTGCGTCCTCATTCATGACGACCTGGCGGCCCCCCGCCGTCGTCTTGTCGCCGGGCGCCCCGCCGTCTCCTGGGCCGCCGCCACCAGCGCCGCCGCCGCCGCCGCCGCCGGCCCGGAGCTTGATGATGCCGGCCTCCTCGAGGCCCATGATCTGGCGCTTCATGTGGACGTCGACGGCGTGCAGGGTGGAGAGGAGGGCGTCCATGGAGGACCGGAAGGTCTGCTTCTGCTGCTCGGGGGTCACGTCCGGGCCCTGCTGGGCGCCGAGGGCGGACATGGCGGACGAGGTGTGGCGCATGAGCTGGACCGTGTTGGCGTCGATGTCGCAGAGCTGCTTGATGCGCTCCTCGAGGGTGAAGGGCTCGGTCGTGGCAGCGGCGGCGGCGGCGGCGGAGCCGGTCATTGTCGAGTCGACCATTACGGCTGATTTTGTATATATTTTGGAAGAAATTTTGGGTCGCGAGTAAACGCAAGCAGAAGTCCAGGCTGCTGAGGAGGCTGTTCTGTTCTCGCACAATCAGAGTCCCCAGCCGGATGATGTTTTCGATGAGTGAGGTTTGAGTGATGAGAGTGAATGAGTGAGTGAGTGAGAGTGTGAGTGAGCTTGGACCAGGTGAGCTCGAAATGGTACATGAAGTGAGGTACCGCGTCTTTTGGAAGGGAAAAGGTGGATCCCAAGCCGGAGACAGGTTGAAGCTTTCTCCAATCGCTGAGGCGGAACGCTCAATAGCTAGTCCCTGTTGGGATTAGCGTCTATCCCCTCTGGATATTTTCCGCCCGCCAACCTTGACTTTTCGACCGTCTTTGCAGCCTTGCACCTTGCAGGGGGACGGTCCATCGAGTCTCATTTCATCGGGTCCTGAACGCGACACATCAACGACTTTCCATCGATTTTCATCCTCATCTCAGACTCGACTCGCGTCTTTTCACTCGAGGAGGCCCATCTACCTGCTCGCTTCACACAAGAACGCCTCGCGACTTGACCCAGCCCTCGAACCGTTGTTATTTTTTTATTCTTTTTGTTCCGACCTCGACAGCTCGAGGAACCTCGTCTCATCCGACGGCTTCACGATTATGGACCGTCAGCCATAAAGGGCGCAAACAGTATAGACGAATTCGAAGCCGGGGAACGGATCCGGCTCTTTGTCAGTATAAACACAGCTCGATCAAGAACCGTATAGGGGGGGAGAAATGTCGGGAAACCCAAGCCAGCCTGGTGCGAGTAGCACCACCCCAGGCGCCCCTGGCGGCGTGGGCGCGGGTGCGGGCGCGTCGGGATCCTTTTCACAGCAGCAGCAACAGCAACAGCAACAACAACAGCAGCAGCAGCAGCAGCAGCAGCAGCCTGCGACGACGACGCCAGGCGCTGGTGGTGCCGCTCCTGCCCCTCCTCCTGTGACCCAGACGCCCATCCCGCCCCCCACGACGGCGACGGCGGCGCCGGCGCCGGCTACTGCGCCCATGTCGAACCAGAACCTCAATCAAATCGTAGGTGCATCTTTTGTGTGTTTTTTTTTTTTTTTTTTTTTTTTGCTGTGTGCAGGTGACGTTCATGCGGCAGTCACTTGTGGTGGTGTCTTGTGGTGGAGGTGTTGGTGTATCTGGGTTGAGATGGATATGATGGTAATGGGTGGCGATGGGTTGCAGCAAAAGGAAGGTTTAAGCGCATCGTGAGCTTCACATTGTGTAGGAAGGAAGCTCATTTCAGCCCCTTCCGAAACGATGGAAGCAGCCGGGCTCCCATTATATACCTACACCTACCTACCCATCTGCCTACCCATCTGCCTCTCCAACCTCACCCTTCACCCTCCAACATATCCTCCTCTCTGCGAAACATCCGCCATCAAGGACGAATTCGACGATGCTGAATCCTAGATTCATGCCGAGAGGGCCCGACGGTCATGGAGACAAATATGTTCATGTTCACTATCTTGCTGCGCACTGTGGCTGACTCTTTTAGGTTACGGACTATTTGTTGAAGCGCGGCTATACGCGTACCGAGACCATCTTCCGGCAAGAATCGTCACACTTGGGCCCGGATGGTAGGCCCATACACAACAAAGTGGACGACCTCGGCCCGCGGAAGTACCTCAAGGCTTTCAACTTACTGCGCGAATGGGTAGAGAACAACCTCGACATATATAAGGTAATTCGCTCATCAGCCCCCCCCCCCCCCCCCCCCCCCCCTTTGCCTCGGCTTCGCTAACCTTACTTAGTTCGAGTTGAACAAGCTTCTCTGGCCCTTCTTCGTCTACTCCTGGCTGGAACTGGTTACGCAGAACTACTCCGAGGAGGCCAAGAGTCTGCTCAACAAGCTCAAGCCGTACTTCGAGAACGTCCACTCGGATGATCTGAAGACCTTCTCCACGGTCACTCTTGCCCTGCACGCGAAGGAGAACCCCACTACCAAGCTCTACCGCGAGAATAAGTATCGCATCCCGCTCAACCAGCACATCACTGGCAACCTCTTCCACTTCCTCGAGCGCGAGCGGGACAATGGAGGCTCCGTCATTCTCTACATCCTTTCGACCTTCTGCCACGTGGACTCTACCGCCCGCGGGCCAATTGAGCCTTTCAGCTTCGAGGCCATCTACCGCCGTAGCCAGAACCTCGACATCGACGAGGTCGACCTGCAAGAGGGCATCCCTGGAGTCTTCACCGGCATCTCTAACAGAGACCTGCTGGACAAGACGGTGCCTCTCAAGCTGGGCCCCCTGCCCATGGAAGAGGATCTCCGCGACGATGTCAGGGCCGAGCTCCAGGACGAAGACGCGCTGAACCCGCCGCCTGAAGGCCGCCCCACCTTGGTCGACGAATTTGATCGCAGGATCAAGCGCGAGGAGAGCGCCGACGGCCCAAACCGATCCGACCTCCCTCTCCCGCCGTCCCGCGCCCGGGACGTCGTCATGGAGATGCAGAAGGTGAGAGAAAACCGCGACCGTTTCAAGATCGAGGGGCGCACCAGCGGCGTCGGCGTCGCCGTCAGCGCTTGCATGTTCACATTCCACAACACGCTTGGAAGGTGAGTACAGATTGCCCGGCCCCGTACCGGCCCCGGCTAACCAAAAGCAGTGTATCTTGCATGGACTTCTCCAAAGACCATGAGATGGTGGCAATCGGTACCACGGACTCGTACATTCGTGTCTGGCACCTAGAAGGCAAGCCCCTGAAGTCGAAGCGGGCCACCGAGAAGGACTTCAAATTCAACAACCGCAAGTTGATCGGCCACTCGGCCCAGGTATTTTCGGTCTCCTTCTCCGACTCGATTGCTAAGCTCGATCGTGCGCCGTTTGGCGAGGAGGGCAAGGGCGAGAGCCCCATCGAAACCAGCTCCAAGCTGCTGTTGTCTTGCTCCGCCGACGGCACTGTTCGCATCTGGTCCTTGGACATTTGGGCTTGCATTTCCGTGTACAAGGGCCACGACGGCCCCGTCATGAGAGCCGAGTGGGGACCTCACGGTCACTACTTCCTGACGGGCGGCTGGGACAAGACGGCTCGCGTCTGGATGCAAGACCACGCGTCTGCGCAGCGCATCCTTGTAGGACACGACTCGAGTATTTCGGCAGTCGCATGGCACCCGAACGGAACCTACGTCTTCTCGGCTTCGGACGAGACAGACAAGTCGATCCGCATGTGGTCCGTCATCACGGGCCAGTGCGTGCGTGTCTTCACCGGTCATACCGACTACATCTCAGCCATCGAGTGTGCGCCCAACGGAAAGATCTTGGCTACTGCCGATAACAGCGGCAATATCTTCTTCTGGGACATTCAGAAGGGCGCACGCATCAAGCGGTCACGCGGCCACGGCAAGGGCGGTATCTGGTCTCTGAGCTTCAGCGTCGAGTCCAACGTCCTGGTTTCTGGCGGCCAGGACGGCACCGTCCGTGTCTGGGACGTGGATCTTCCCGCCGAAGGCCACAAGGTTGTTCAGCAACAGCAGGGAGCGGCACCCACACAGGAAGGGGGTGACACCATCGTCGCAGCCACGGGACAGACGGACCGACCCAGCGCCAGCGGGCAGGGAGCCACTGGCAGCGGTTCCAACGCACCCAGCGGCGGTAAGAAAAAGGGCAAGGAGGTGATGATTACACCGGACCAGATCAGCGCGTTCCCGACCAAGAAGACACCCGTCATGAAGGTGCAGTTCACGCGTATGAACTTGATTGTGGCCGGTGGGTGCTATGATCCCGACCGCTAGGCGAGGGCACTTTTGGATACATCGACAAGACAAGACACGGTACTGGCTGGGGGAGAAGTATATTGCTTTCATCCAAAGTTTGGCGTTGGGGGCCGCGGTAATCGACGAAACATGACATTCTGTAGGGTAATCAGGCCAAGCAGCAACAACCCGCGTTGTTGTCGGCCTATGTAAATCAATCAGTATAGCAGATGCCTCGGGCTATTCTTCCTTGAATCCAGTAAAAGAAAAAAAAGTGCAAAGTGTGACAAAGTGGTATGTGTGCCAACAAGTGATGTGAAAACAAGGATGATCAAGAAAAAAGGTCACGGCGAAGCTCTGAAGACGGGAGGAAGCTGAAGAATAGTGACGTGGGGGTACTTGGGCTACAGCCTAGCCTACAGGGGGGGGGGCTTGAGGGGCACGAATACCCAACCGTTTTGAGGCATGGGGCTCAAGCTTCCACAAGGCAGTGGCGAATCACAAGGTACCTTCTCATTGAGACCGTCAGACACCAGTGCCAGAACCGGCCGTGCTGCTGCTGCTGCTGCTGCTGCTGCGTAACCTCCACCACGAAACCACATCTCACCTGGCCATTTCGCTGCATTCGTGGCATTCCGCAGCTCCGCCTCTACTCCTCCAAATCTGTTCCTCCGGGTGGCCCGATTATTGCGCATCAATCAATTCACCACAGCATGGATCCCCTCGAGGAGTCGCCATGGGGTGATTCGCAACCCACGTCCAAGCCCTCGTCGCAACCACCATCCTCCCAGAACGATGAGCAGCAGTCGACGTCGCAGACCTCGGCCAAGTCAGACACACCCAGCGGCACCACGCCTTCCGCCCCCCGTCCGTCGCGCTCAGGTCCTGTCCGCCGACTCGTCTCTGCTCAGCCCACCCGCCTCGAAGCCGTCGACGACCCCCTCGGCCCCCTGGGTCCTCTCGGCGCTCCCGCCGATGCCGACAACGGCGCCGACGCTGGCCACGATGCTCCGCCCGTCCCGCCGCAGAAGGAGCAGATGGTGATTCGCACCACGATGCCGCCCCAGCAAGGCCGCCGCTCAGGTCCGGCCGACCCGCACAACATCGACGACGACGAGAACGACCGTCCCTCGGGCCCGAGACAACCGCCGCCCGTCCAGGCTGCGCATCCCAGCCCCGTGCGGACCCATACCCAGCCCAGCGTCAGCGTCGAGCAGGCCAGCAAACCAAGCTTCCACATTTCCGTGGGAGACCCGCACAAGGTCGGCGACCTGACCAGCTCGCACATTGTCTACTCAGTGCGGACCAAGGTATGCTCCCCAGGTTGTCTTCAGAGTGTTGAGGCGGGGCTAGTTGGGCGTTGCTGACAGTGTCCCTTGCGACAGACGTCCTCCAAGGCCTACAAGCAGCCCGAGTTCGAGGTGAAGCGCAGATACCGCGACTTCCTCTGGCTGTACAACACGCTGCACGGGAACAACCCGGGTGTCGTCGTGCCCCCTCCGCCGGAGAAGCAGGCCGTCGGCCGTTTCGAAAGCAATTTTGTCGAAGGCCGCCGGGCCGCGCTGGAGAAGATGCTGAACAAGACGGCCGCCCACCCCACCCTGCAGCACGACGCGGACCTGAAGCTCTTCCTCGAGAGCGAGTCCTTCAACGTCGACGTCAAGCACAAGGAACGGAGGGAACCCATCCCGGGCGAGAGCAAGGGTGTTCTCGGCAGTCTAGGTATCAGCGTCGGCAGCAGCAACAAGTTTGTCGAGCAGGATGATGTGAGTATATGTGTGTCCAGCACGCATGGTTGGGTCTAACGGATCGCAGTGGTTCCATGACCGCAAGGTCTACCTCGATGCTCTCGAGAACCAGCTCAAGGCTCTGCTCAAGGCTATGGAGACCATGGTCGGCCAGCGTAAGATGATGGCCGAGGCTGCGGGCGACTTTTCGGCGTCCCTCCACGCCCTGTCCACGGTCGAGCTTTCGCCTTCTCTGTCAGGGCCTCTCGATGCGCTCTCGGAGCTGCAGCTCACCATCCGCGACGTCTACGACCGCCAGGCCCAGCAGGACGTCCTGACCTTTGGCATCATCCTTGAGGAGTACATCCGTCTCATTGGCTCGGTCAAGCAAGCCTTTGGTCAAAGACAAAAGGCGTTCCACTCTTGGCACTCTGCCGAGTCGGAGCTTCAGAAGAAGAAGAGCACCCAGGACAAGCTCCTGCGGCAAGGAAAGAGCCAGCAGGACAGGCTGAACCAGGTCAGTGCCGAGGTCGGTGACGCGGAGCGCAAGGTGCACCAGGCCAGGCTCCTGTTCGAGGACATGGGCCGCCTGATGAGGGCAGAGCTGGACCGCTTCGAGCGGGAAAAGGTTGAGGACTTCAAGAGCGGAGTTGAGACTTTCTTGGAGAGCGCGGTCGAGGCACAAAAAGAGGTACGTGAATAAACAATCCCCCCCCCCACACACACACATTCCGTGCCAGACAAGTCAAGCCAGGGAAACTAACGCAGCGACAGTTGATTGAGAAGTGGGAGACGTTCCTGATGCAGTTGGACGCCGAGGATGACGAGACGGTCTTCTACCGGCCACCCGTCATCCAGTCCTCAAAGCCGCCCGGCGACACGGCCATCGACCGCGCTCGTGCCACAATCAACGACGACTCTGACTAGAAGCCCGAGATCCGGCGCCCAATGCTTCATTACATCATCCCCACGCGTCACAGCAGCGGCTTCTTCTTCGACCTGTCAGCCGAGAGTTGGGACCATTGAATGGAGTTGGAACAAGCGCATCTTTGACAAAGCCTTTTTCTCTTTTTTGGGTTGGTATGGTTGTTGTACATATATGATAGTAGAAGAAAACCCCTCCCCTCGGGGGAGGATAATTCTCCCGTAATCCGCCTGCCTCGGACCACACATTTGCCTCTCTTTTCTTTTACTGACAGGGGAAGCCTGGCGGGCGCTATGAAAGAAAACAAGAGTCTGGTTGCATCTATTCCCCCCCCTCACCATCGTACAAGCCTTCTTTCCTCCGCTTCTTGCTGCTGAGTGATGTGGTCGTCTGCCCGCGGTTCCTTGCTTTTATTTCTTCTTCTTGTTCCCCCTCCTGGAATCGCTGAGCTTCTGCTGGGGCTGCAACGCCGCGTATCCGCTGATCAAGTCGCCCATGTCGAAGGGGTCGTCCTTGGCCTCGGCGGGCTCGGCGGGGGCCTCGGTCTCGGCTTTGCCATCCTTTCCACCGGTGGTGGTGGTGGTGGTGGTGGTGGCGGCCGCAGCGACGGCGGGGGCGTCAGCGGCAGATGCAGCCGCGGCGGCGGCGGTGGTGGTGCTGGTGGTCTCCACCCCCTCGGCGGGCTTCGCGGCGGCGAGGTCGAAGCCGCGGCCGAAGCGCTCGCGGAAGGCGGCGAGCTTGCCGGCCTCGTCGAGCTCGACGTTCTGGAGCGACTTCTCGGAGGGCTGCCACAGCGGGTGGTTGCGCGAGTCCTTTGCGGAGCGGACGAGGGTCGTCGGGGAGGTGGAGCGGACGGTGAAGGCGCTCCCGTCGGAGAGCTGGACGAGCTGGGTGAAGGTGTAGGGGCGGCGCGGGCGCGGGACGAAGGTGGCGGCGCGGGTCTGGGTGAGGGACGTCCTCTGGACGGGCGTCGAGGCGTTGTAGGGCAGGGGCGACGACGACGACGACGACGACGACGACGAGGAGGCGATGGAAACGGACGTTCTGGGCCGGTGGCAGAGGAGGCTCGTCGGCCGCGGGAGGTGGGTTGGGAGCTTGCCCATTTTTTTTTATGTTGTATGAATTATGCTGATGGTTCTCTTTCCCAGGGGGAAGGGACCTCTCTGTTCGACAATGATAATTTTCTTTGGACGCGCGAAATCGAGTGACGGAGAGGCGCGCTGCGTGGATCCGGGAGCGTGAGGGGGTTTGGTGTTGGAAGTGGGAATCGAAGCTTTTCGCGATGTGCATACACACGCACGCAAACTCACATACACGCTTTCTCTCTCTCTCTCTCTCTCTCTCATACACACACGTCTTGGTCGTCGTCTACCTCGAACTCCTTGGGGCGAGCGAGACCAAAATTTCGGTTCGTCGGGGGCCGGGGTGTTCCGTACACGGCCCGGGGTGTGCGTCTGGACAGGTCAGCTGGGCTAGGCGGCGGCCGCTTATCGATAAGGACTCATTCGCCTCAATGGGGGCCTTTTTTTTTTTTTACCTTTACATCACCGGGAGCTTCGAGCTATTGCAAGGGTCGGTTTGGGTGAGGTTTCCCGGATATCAATTGGTTTCCCTTCCGATTTCGATTCACCACGCGGCTGAGGGAATAAGTCTGTCAACACAATCCTACGAGAGAGAAGAAAGAGAAAAAAAAGAGAAAAAAAACACAGCTAGGCTCTCTTTCCCCCGTCCCGCGTTCGCCACGAAGCGCAAACCCTTTGATCTATCGGGGGAGGGCCTTTCCTTCACTTTTCCGTTTCTCCCCGGAGCCCGTTGAGGGCGGGAAATGGTACGGCGCATGCAATGAGCGGAGCTCGTGTGCTTGCGACGGCGGTGCGCCGCGCGGGCCGGGCGAGCGCCGGAGGAGAAGCCGCGCGGAGGGCCGCCCTGGCCGCAGGCGGTAAGTTGCCCACCACCCCGCCCTTGCTCTCTCTCTTTCTCTCTCTTGTTCGGCCCTCTTGGCGACGGGTCACTGACGCGATCGCAGCACACATACAGACCCTCAACAGTCCCCAATGGCACGTCGTCGGCCATGCTCCTCCCTCGACCGCCGAGTCCCGCCGAGCGATACACGCGACCCCACCTACCCCACGACCGTCGTCTTCGTCGTCGTCGCCGTCGTCGTCGGTATGGCGCGCCGAGCCCCCGCGGCCGCCGGCGTCGACGACGTACGACGCCGGGGACGAGCTACCGGAGCAGCTCCGCGGTGTGATGCGGCGGCTGGCGCACTCGGTGGTGGTCTGCACGGCGACGGACCGCAGGGGCCGGCCGCGGGGGATGACCATGTCGAGCTTCGTGTCGCTGAGCATGGAGCCCGTGCCGCTGGTGACGTTCAACGTGCGGACGCCCAGCCGGACGCTGCAGGCGATCGAGGACGGCGGCGGCGGGCTGTTCAACATTCACGTCCTGGCGGAGGGCGCCGAGGGCGCGCGCGTCGCCGAGTGGTTCACGCGGGGCAACGCCGGCGGCGGCGAGGGGCTCTTCCGTGAGCTGCCGGACGGCGTCGGGGTCTGCGAGGAGGACGGGGCGGCGCCCGTGCTGGAGGGCAAGGGGGTCCTGTACGTGTTGCGGTGCAAGGCCCTCGGGGAGGGGCTGGTCAGGGTGAGGGACCACGTCGTCGTCGTGGGGGAGGTCGAAGAGGTGCTGAGGGGCGAGGGGGAGGGGTTCGGTCTCGTCTACGCGGACCGGCGCTATCGGGTCCTGGGAGACGTCTTGGTCAAGGGAGAGGAGTGAGAGTGGAGGATCGAGCAGGCGGGAGAGAGGGGGGAGGGGCGGAAAACTCTGTTGAGACTTGACGAGCGAGAGAGGACGGCAAGTCGACTGGCATTTTGTATCATACTGTGTATAAATGATTGAAACGTATACTACATTGAGGGAATGTCACGCCCAATCCAAAGACCCGTCGGTGTCCCTTTTGTGTTCTTGGGGTTCATAGGCTCTGCTTATGGTCTACGGACAATCCCAAGGGTTGCAATTGCATCGGCCTCACGTTGGTTCCGACCCAAGGCAAGGCGCCGGGTTGGGGGAAGCGAGACCGCCGGGTCCGAACCGATGAAGCAGATTGCCGTCGGTCCAGTCCGCGAGTCTGATATTGCGACACCGCTCGCGGCCGCCGACAGTGACGTGGTTCGGGGCTTCAAGAGCGGCTCCGCGATCTTTGAAACGCACTGTGGCCTGTCTGCTCCTTGCTGCAGCTTATTCTCGGCCAGCGGGACAGATGTCATGGAATCGATGCAGTTTTGTGGTGGTGAATCTGGGGGAGTGGCCTCTTGGTGTGTGTTGAAGGAGCTACAACAGACCGGGAATGAGCGCTTGAATGGGAGCACAAGTTGCCCCGAGGAGGGTTGTGTGATTATTGCGAGCGGGCTGGCCCGACCAGCCCATCAACGGCTGGTGTCGAGACGGCGGTGGGAAAAAGGAGATGTTGAAAATAAAATAAAACATCACATCCATCGCCAGGCACAGACACGGGCACATGGCTTACTGCTACAGCTAGAGAATGGACCGGCGTGTCGTTGGAGATGGTGGGGAGGTCGTTTTTGTTTGGAAAACGTTACTAAGCCAATTAGTTGTCTGCGGGGGATCTGGGATCTGAGAAGCAACAATATCTTGGATACCTATGACTGCAAGGCCCGTCTAGTCGGTTAAGTGGCGCCGTTTGGCTCTCCAAGGCAAGGGAGGGATCCTCCAAGTTTTGATATAGTAGGTTCTAGAAGTATCGCCGGTAAGTGAGCGGATCCCATGAATCCGCCGCAGGCAGACTCTAGCCTGCAATTGTCGGCCGACACCCTCTCCCCATCAGAATGGCGTTGGAGATGAATGGATGGGAGGGTCGTTTGCAATGTTGTTCCCCGTTCAGTCAGACATCCGGGATATCCCTCGGCCGGATCGACTTGAACTAGACACACGGTGTTCCAGAGAGATGGATGGGCTTCAGTTCAAGGATTCGAATGGGATGGAAGTTGCAAAAAGGTCCGCTGGACCGTGCAACACCACCCCGGGCGGTTCACAGCATGGGAATGTGATGTGTTGGCCAACAGACAGAGCGGCATGCTAAACTACATACCATGTGCCACCGTTTCCCATGTCAACTCATCGTTAGCGGGTGTGGAGGATGAACTCGGCTTCCCAGAAAACCAGGCCTCCTCTACTAAACTAAACTACATACTCCGTACCCTCAGGTAGGTACAGTACGCATGCATGCCATGCCATGCTATGCAGCCCCGGTGTCGCCTTGTTCCACCCCGCCCGTCATCCCTAGACAGATTTTAATAGTAGGTCCGTACGGATACACTACTACTACAGTACATGGTACAAGACATATGAACCCTACCTACCAAACTTGGTACGTCTGTCGTATGACACTCCGTACTGTTAAACCCCCGCCAGAACAATGGGGAGGAGAGAAGAGTCTAGCAGGTGGTAGAAGAAGCGAAAACGAGAGAAGGCATTCATTTGGAGGGAAGAGGGGTAATTGCGGATATAGTTTAGTTTAGTAGTCCAGAAAAATGGGTTCTAAAAACGGAAGAAGAGGAGATGGAACAAACAGTCAATTGTCCATCTTCTCCACCGGGAAGGAGGCAAAGAAAAGATACAAACAGTCAGGAGGTACAAAGCAGGAAGGCAAGTAGGCAGCAAAGCAGGAAGGCAGGGAAAGCTGTTACCGATAAGGCAGGGCAAGACAAGGCAAGGCAAGGCAAGGCAGGCAGGTGGCATGCCAGATGTGATGTGCCTTGCCATTCTCTGCTTTTCCATCTGCTCAAAGGTGGAAGGCACCATGGAAAAAAAGGGAAAAGGGACCCCCCCCTCCTCCCCCGCCCGCTGCCCCGTCCGTCGTCCCAGAGCTGAGCAAAGCAGAGCAGAGCCCCCACAAGGTAGCTGCCCCGCCGATCGGCCAATCAGAGTACACCGCACGGTTGCTGTGGTGGCAGGGCAAGCGAATCAGAGAAGGGTCTGGAAGGCCTGGAGGTGATGGAATCGTATAGAATTTCTGAGAGCTGGGGTGAGCGTCGCTGCTGCTCTGCTTTGGTCCCTCTCTCTGCGAGACGCTTTTTCTTTTTTAGCCTCCTCCTCTTCCGCCGCCGACTTCCTTCGACTCTCCCTCTGACTTCTTCTTCCTCACATCACAAACTCTCTCTCCTCCCCTTTTTTCTTCAATTCCTCTCTTCTCTCCTACCCATCCAACAATCAATCACAGCAGCCAAAGAACTGCCTCATTTCCGTGAGAAGGTAAGCAAGCCTGCAATGCGCGGGACGAGCGAGTATCCTCCCGCCGCCGTCACCCCGCCTTTTTGCTGCCCGGTGCCCGGTGCTATCAACACCACCACCACCACCCCGTCGCCTCACCCTCTTGATTTCGCCCTGGCTTTCTGCTGTGAGAATCAGCGTCAGCCGCCTTCAAGAAGAGATCCCCTTGATCTTGTCCTGCTTTTGCACCCAATTCCCGAGAAAAGACGGACCTTGCTACCATCGTTTGCACTTCTCTCGGGGAGGGTGACAAAAGCTCGCTTCTCACCCATATCCCTGTCTCCTGCCCTGCCCTGCTCTGCCCCTCCTTCCCAACAGAGTCACTTCCAGCGCGCCAACCAACCAGACACGTCCAAGTCAAAATAAAGTAGCATCCAGCTAACATCTCTTGCCAGAATTACGACCGTTACGCCATAGATACCCACATCCACCACCGTCACAATGTCCAACCCCGAGACCTTCGAGTTTCAGGCTGAGATCTCTCAGCTCCTGTCTCTCATCATCAACACCGTCTACTCAAACAAGGAGATCTTCCTGCGTGAACTTGTCTCCAACGCTTCCGATGCCTTGGACAAGATCCGCTATGAGTCCCTCTCCGACCCCAGCAAGCTCGACTCGGGCAAGGACCTGAGAATCGACATCATCCCCGACAAGGAGAACAAGACTCTCACCATCCGTGACACCGGTATCGGTTTTACCAAGGCTGTAAGTCGCCATTGCTGCTGCTGCTGCTACTGCTGCTATGCCGCAGTCTGCCCAGATGACCCGAACCAGAGCACGCACGCTAATTTTCACAGGACCTTGTCAACAACCTCGGTACCATCGCCCGCTCCGGCACCAAGCAGTTCATGGAGGCCCTCACCGCCGGTGCCGACATCTCCATGATCGGCCAGTTCGGTGTTGGTTTCTACTCTGCCTACCTCGTCGCCGACAAGGTTACCGTCGTCTCGAAGCACAACGATGACGAGCAGTACATCTGGGAGTCCTCTGCCGGTGGCACCTTCTCCATCACCCCCGACACCGAGGGCGAGCCCCTTGGCCGCGGCACCAAGATCATCCTTCACCTGAAGGACGAGCAGACCGACTACCTCAACGAGTCCAAGATCAAGGAGGTCATCAAGAAGCACTCCGAGTTCATCTCCTACCCCATCTACCTCCACGTCACCAAGGAGACCGAGAAGGAGGTCCCTGATGAGGAGGCCGAGACCACCGAGGCCGCCGAGGATGATGACAAGAAGCCCAAGATCGAGGAGGTCGACGACGAGGAGGAGGACAAGGAGAAGAAGCCCAAGACCAAGAAGGTCAAGGAGACCTCCATTGAGGAGGAGGAGCTCAACAAGCAGAAGCCCATTTGGACTCGCAACCCCCAGGACATCAGCCAGGAGGAGTACGCCTCCTTCTACAAGTCCCTCTCCAACGACTGGGAGGACCACCTCGCCGTCAAGCACTTCTCCGTCGAGGGTCAGCTCGAGTTCCGCGCCATCCTCTTCGTCCCCAAGCGCGCTCCCTTCGACCTGTTCGAGACCAAGAAGACCAAGAACAACATCAAGCTCTACGTCCGCCGCGTCTTCATCACCGACGACGCCACCGACCTCATCCCCGAGTGGCTCGGCTTCGTCAAGGGTGTCGTCGACTCTGAGGACCTTCCCCTCAACCTGTCCCGTGAGACCCTCCAGCAGAACAAGATCATGAAGGTCATCAAGAAGAACATTGTCAAGAAGGCTCTCGAGCTCTTCCAGGAGATCGCCGAGGACAAGGAGCAGTTCGACAAGTTCTACTCTGCCTTCTCCAAGAACCTCAAGCTCGGAATCCACGAGGACTCCCAGAACCGCAACATCCTCGCCAAGCTCCTCCGCTTCCAGTCCACCAAGTCTGGCGACGAGCTCACCTCCCTCACCGACTACGTCACTCGCATGCCCGAGGTCCAGAAGAACATCTACTACATCACTGGAGAGTCCATCAAGGCCGTCACCAAGTCCCCCTTCCTTGACTCCCTCAAGGAGAAGAACTTTGAGGTTCTCTTCCTCGTCGACCCCATTGACGAGTACGCCATGACTCAGCTCAAGGAGTTCGAGGGCAAGAAGCTCGTCGACATCACCAAGGACTTCGAGCTCGAGGAGACGGAGGAGGAGAAGGCCCAGCGCGAGAAGGAGGAGGCCGAGTACGAGGGTCTGGCCAAGAGCCTGAAGAACGTCCTCGGCGACAAGGTCGAGAAGGTTGTCGTCTCCCACAAGCTCACCGGCGCCCCCTGCGCCATCCGCACCGGCCAGTTCGGCTGGTCCGCCAACATGGAGCGTATCATGAAGGCCCAGGCCCTCCGTGACACGTCCATGTCCTCGTACATGTCTTCCAAGAAGACGTTCGAGATCTCTCCCAAGAGCACCATCATCAAGGAGCTCAAGAAGAAGGTCGAGTCGGACGGCGAGAACGACCGCACCGTCAAGTCCATCGTCCAGCTGCTGTTCGAGACCTCGCTGCTCGTCTCGGGCTTCACTATTGATGAGCCCGCCAGCTTCGCCGAGCGCATCCACAAGCTTGTCCAGCTCGGCCTGAACATTGACGAGGAGGAGGAGAAGACCGAGAGCGCGCCCACCGCCGACACGTCTGCCGTCGAGACGACCGACAGCGCCATGGAGGAGGTTGACTAAATGATCTTTGGGATGAAAAACGGGATACCAGAGAGAAAAAAAGTTCATTGGAGTTGGACGGTTTTTCGGTTTTTAATTGCGGCTTGTTATTCATAATTCCCTCCCCATCTTAGACGTATGGGTGTATTCTAGCTAGCCCGTCATGGATCATGAGACAGATGAGGTAGACGCACAGAATTGGAACGTTGTAAGACAGTTGCTTGTCTTCTGCGCATATACTACTATATACATGCTTGATGTGAAATGGCTCGTAAAAGCCCCGACTCTGCCCGTCTCGCTGATGAAGGAAATCAATCCCTAGGAGACTTGGTGTTGCAACCTTGGGATATTCAAGTGCATGCATGTTTGTTGTCTTCCGTCAAGCTCAGCCCCCCTGCCATGTTCAACTCGGCATAGCTTGTCGTTTGTTATGCCGAGTTTTCAGAGTGGTGTGGCAGGTATTTGGCCTGTTTCTAGCCACTTTGAGAAAACCGGGGCCTACCACACAGCCACACCAAGAAAGCCCTTGATAGAAAGCAGCCCGCCCCGCCCGGAAAAATAACATATTCCTGCCACGAACCAATCCGACGCCCTGACCGACCCCACCGTAACCTAGACCAGAGTTTTCTTCCAGCAACCCCACTCAGGCGAACCACGGCAAATCATGTCGTCTCGTAGGTAAATCGAGATGAGGGACTCCGCTTGATAGATTCATGTCTGTGACCGTCAGGCATCCCCGAAACGAGCTGATGTGGTTGGCTCATTACCAAATATGCCCTTTTAGCTCAGTGGTAGAGCGTCGCACTCGTACTTGGTTCGCCATGCGAAGGTCCACGGTTCAATCCCGTGAGGGGGCATCTCCTTTTGATCTTCTTATCCAAGAGACAAGGTAGTGGTTTTTTTGTTTCTTGTTTTTTTTTTATAGGAAGAAGGGGGTTCCCTCCCCCCCTCCTCCCCTCCTCCCCTCCTTTTTTAATCTTCTGGTTGATTACCGTTTTTTGATTGCTCTAAGAGACAGTAAAGAGAGTTTCCTCTGATGCACTCACTATCCCACCTTGTGAACGGCCACCGCTCCGGCATCACCTCAGACGAAACGGGTCCGCCACCGTCCCTCCCGCCTTGAACCTCACTCGTGGGAGGAGCAGCATCATTACCCGCATCTCATCTCTTTTCTGGCGCGTTATCGACACGGTATCTCCCCCCCGCTGTCGGGGAATCGGTTACAAGACGGGGGACCTGGATTGGTTTCGACTGTTCTGTGCAGTTGATGGTGTCTGGGCCCCTGGAAATGCGGACAGGATGGAACCCATGCGTGCACGAACTCGATTGATATTTCCAATGCACACATGAATTGGAACAATGATGGCTGGAACTGATTGGTCAAGAAGCGCCGCCGCTACTTCTACTCGGACGCTTGAGAAGGATCGGCGTCCCCCGGCGCGAATGGGGGGGGTGTGTAGTTCACAATAGAAAGAAAGGAATGACACTGGCTTGTCTAGTTTACAAGTGTGCTTTCTATTTCATCCGCGGTCGAAAACCAGGTTAACAAACGACCGGTAGGTGTTCCTTATTGTTAAGTAGCCTGATGCCACAGCTTGCTCAGTCACTAGCATAACCGTCGACATGGTCTCTTTCCTGGCGACGGCAGACTACAAACTAGAAAAAAACCCATGTGTAAAAGACAGCAGTTACGATTACGGACAGGCTGGGAACAAAGCAAAACTCCCATGGGCAAACAGAAAAGGAGACAAAAGACGCCCGGTAGCATTGGGCATCCCATCCACGAGACTGTCTTCCGCTTGTCTCCGGCATTGCTACTAAGGAGGACCGCAAGGACATAAGGAGACGGAAGGAGGGGTCAGTAGGGACTCCTCCCGGCAGTCTCTCGAGTGCTGGCTCAGGGAAAATCCCGAAGCCCGCTTCCCCTGATCATGCCGTATAATACTTTTGGACACGACGGTTTCTTCGACCGCCAACCCCCCCCATCTCTCCACGTGTAGCAAAGCCTCGCATGCTGGATAGACAGCTGGCGAGCACCGCGGACTGGGCGAAGGCCGTCTCGATCGGAAACGGTAGCGCCAGCAACCATCAAACCCGGCCCAGCCCGACCGATTGGTTGTCTTTCATTCGTGATGACGGATCAGGATATCGGCCCGTCGCGGTATCAGAGCTCCGCGCTGCGCCCAAGTCTGAATCTTGAGGACCTGCTCGTGACGTTTGCCCACCTTGTACACGGGTGTCCTCATGGCCCGATGGCAACAAAAAAAAAAAAAAAAAGGAAGAAACCGCGGGCGACCTGCCCCCTCCCCGCTTCGACGCCCTCTTCCATACCGTGGTTGAGTCCCATCCGTGGTGCCCAGACAACCCCGTTGCCCTTATCCGTTCTTATGACAGCACCACTGGCCCGGCTGCTCGGAGACAAACAGGCTCTCGGGCTTCGGATCCGACGTGTCTCGACGACACCTCGGCGCCGTGCGCGCAGACAACTCACTCCCTTGTCAGCGAGCCACCCGGCCAAACGGCGGTGGGCATTCTATGAACATGAAGGCCTTTCGGCTAGTAAACACCTCCACTGACCCTCTGCTTGTGTCGATGCCGCTGGGTCTTGAAGCCCCCCCCCCTGTTCTCTCGGCGATATATGGGGGTGCTCCGTTTTGCTGTAGCTATTGATATCCCGGTTCGTCTCGTAACCTGCTTTTGGATAATGTTGCTGTTGACGGGGGAATTCCGAGGCGCTGGTGCGGGTAGCGGGGGGGTCTTCAGGCAACGGCTCGCTCGCGATTGAGGCTTCTGGGACCGGTGGTCAGTCGGGTTTTCATATGTAATGTTGAGGACATATACTGAGCAGCGCCTACGTAAGATTACCAGGAACCTCTTGCCTAGTACTTGTTGCATTCCTGGACGTGCGAGACGGTGCTTCGAGCCGTAGAGAAGGCGCGTGTCTAGTCTGTTTGTTAACCATCGATATGTCAGATCCTACATCGAATCGCTTCTGGGCGACTTCTCCCGCCTGTACATCCATGAATGGCCCAAGGAGGACGCGAACAGGACCCGTGGCCGAGCTGAGACTGCCTGAAGGTGCTCGCCAGTACCGTCGCATCGAACCCCAACATCCCGTCAAGGAGGAGCACCGAAACCTCGGATGTGAATTAACAGCTGCCACGGCGTTTCGGCAGTAAGCGGAGGAGACTTCGTCTCATGGTGGGAGGAGGATCCTATGAGAACGGGAACAATCGTGTGTCTGCCATCATACACAGGAGGGGCGCGGCGTGGTGGTGGCGCGAGTCGATATCGCACGCAGCTCACCTCGATCCAAAGACCACTTCAAGAACAGCCGACGAGCCGCATCGAACCATCAAAAGGCAGGTGGAGCAGCGGGCTCTGGAGAAAGCCTCGAGCTGGCCAGGGTCTCTTCCGACTCGCTGGGTTGATGCCGCTGAACAAGGGAAAGGCCATGGCATCGTCCTGCTCGAACACATGACACCGGAAATGAAGTCGTCTTCTCATGCTAGCGAGGGACCGCAAATGGCTTGCCAGGCTAACTCCAGCTGCTCTTGGTCGGTTACAGGGAGGAGCAAATCACTCGTCAATTAGACCCCGTTAGACCCCAATGATGCCGACTTGCTAAACCCATGCGACGGTTCAGGCGTATTAGACCCGTAGCCCGTTTTTCCAAACAAGAAGTCGACATCAGAACCCCATCTAGGTATGCTAGTCTGATCTGGTGACAGGTTCGTCTCAGACACTCCAGTAACACCCCAAACCCCTCGCCCGCCAGCCTCCGTCATGGAGAAGCAGCTCTCGACTGCATGGACGGGATAGCCAGCTGGATAGGAGACGGCGCCCACGGCCCGCACGGCCCGCTGCCAGATAACGACGGGCTGGCTCCCAACTATCGGTCTAACTATCGGTTGGCCAACGCCAAGGGGGCTGCGGCGGTCACTCCTCTCGAGCCCGTAGGCTCTGTTGGAGAGCCATGCTGGAGGCAGGATGCGAGTCACCCCAAGGCAACCGGCCCCAAAAATGTAGGGAGGAATCGAGGTCGAAGTCCTTCGTAAGCCACACCGCAGAGCTGCAGGGCGGGCAGAGAGCATGCCTCTCCCAGCCCGGCTTGCTCGTAACCAGCCGACTAGCTAGGTCGAGTAGTCCTGGGCCGACGAGTCACAATCTGAAAGGGTTATTCGGCTCGACACGCGAAGGAGTCGAGGCCCCCCCCGACTCGGAGCCGTCGTTTGCACTTTGGCCAAAGTACTCCGAGGCATGGGCTCCCGTAGACAAGTTTCCCGACTGGGTGGTTCGTTGTCGTTTGTTCCCAGTCGAGCTATGGTAGCGACGAACCCGTCGTCCACCATTAGCAGAACGAGCCTGCGTACAGCGGGGCAAGTCTAAAAAGAGCGTGGGCATTCCCTCGAGGTTGCAAAACTCCAAAGGGACATGGCCGATCAAGTAGTCGTGCTGCCCAACGCATCAAACTAACGGGTGACGCGCTGGTTGTTGGCTCCTCATGTCTCAGCCCTCCCGCGGGAGAGCTTGAAAACGTCGTGTCAGGGAATGGGAACGATTCCTGTTCGAAGAGCGTGCTCTTAGGTCGTTAGTTGTGGTTCTGGCTTCCACCAACCCTGCGCGCCAACCCCGCGTCGCCAAGTATATGCCACTTGCGGATGAGAGTGTGGGCGGGCAGTGAGTGTCCTTGCTCCTTTGTCTGCGCGGACCCCTATGAAGGAGCAATACCAGATCCGTATGATGATAGATAGAATACTTGGAGGGAGACGCTGGCCCTCCCCCCCCCTCTTTCAACAGCCGCTGTGATGGGTGTGGAAGAGTGTGAAAGGTTGTGGCAGCTCGCACCTCGGACTCATCACGTTACTTCACTAGACCCAATACAACGGGTTGTGCACCCCTGCGGTCTCATCGACCTGGGCCAATGGAAGTGCCACAACCCCTGCCCACCTGAACTGACCACCCCTTGGTTGCGGGATCTCTGGCGGCTACGATTGGAGAAAGGGACAGGGGCTCCGGGCTGGGTCCAGTCACAGTGTGGTGTTGGAAAGCGAAGAGAGGAAAAAGAATCTCGATGATGACACTGTTGCTCGGACTCACTTTCACTGCTGCATCTGCAGACCGCGACGAGCGACTCGCTCCTAAACCTGACAGTCCCCGATATGGCTAACTTGATCGTTGGGGATACTCGACGTCCGATGCCCGGATCTTGAGTTGTTTCCTCGGAGTCAGCGAGACGATCCCTAGGTCCACCGCCGCAAGTACCGAGTACATGGAAACGGATGGAGCACCTAAGCCATGGAAAAAACCCTGAGATCTGCGAGTCCCAAGACGACCGGGGGGGTGGAAGCCACAGGTAGCAACGGCGCCGTAGGCACCGAGCCACCCGGGACCCACATCGGCGGACCTGAATGCCACGTCACCAGCCTCACGGTCCAGTGAGCGAGTGAATGGGGCCGCGAGTGTGGCGGAGTGCAGCTTTTTTTTGCCTGTTGGTGCGGCCCTGTGGCTTTCCCGGTTGCCTCTTTACCGTGTCCTCGAACGCCACCCGAGGGACGCCGTTGCGAATTCTTTCCTGCATCTCTGGCAAGGGGGGGGGGCCGCTTGTCTCGCTTCGGCTGCCAGCTTGACCTTGACCTTGGACCTCGACCTTGTGGCATGCCGTCGCAAGCCGGGTTGACGGGGCAGAGTCCAATTTAGACGCGGCCAGCGCATAATAGTCGCCACAATCGAGCTGCAGGTTTCAGCTGCTCCAGCGCCATCTGCGCCATCTGCGCGCTGTTCATCGCATCGCAGTGACGTTGGCCGACGTACGTTGCCTGGAGATCCAAGGACCTGTGAGTTGGACAAACATCGCCCGCTTTGCCGGATGGAGACCCTGTCGCGGCCGGTGCGGTGCGTCTGGGCCCGATTGCTTTGCCCGGACATCATAACAATCCAGGATGGATGGATTCGTGGGTCGATCTAGGCCACGAAAGAGCAGGCCATGTTGCTATTCTCGTCATGCCCTGCATACCACAATTCATGCTCGCTAGTGTAGACATGGACGGCCAAGTACCGGTTGGGTTGACGGATTAGTGGAAAGTCCTTGCGGAAGCTGAGGCCGGGCTGTCGTATATCACTTTCTGCCTTTCTTCTCGACCGGACCGCCATGCTCATCAATCCTCTCAAAAGTATGCCGTGGCTGGCCAAGCCTGCGACGCGTGGTTTGTTTCTTTCTGTTTACATACACCACAATAAGCGCAGTCCCCGAGACACCGGGCAACCGCCAAGGGAGGGGGGGTTGGATGTCGGAACCGGGCCAAATCACAAGACGAGAGAGGTCAGCCCCGACTAAGGGGCATGGCACCGATTCATTTTCTTTTGGATGCAACAGTCCTGAAAGAGAAGCGTCGTCGTCAAGCGAAGTGGACGGTTGGCGACGAAGTGATTCCAAAAGATGCGGGTAAGGAGAGACATGCATGAGGGGGGAAATGGGGTGCCTATCTACCTGGTTAATTAGACGGCAGGAAAATGTCTCGGATGCGCCAAATGATTGGACATAATTCCAAGCAAAGTGACCAATCAAGAACGGAGCATGGGGCCGTGCCCCTTCCTGCCCAGAAGTCCATTTCTAGCCAGCACCAATGGTGGTGGTGATTGATTGTCGAACCCTGGCCAAGAAAGATGGATGATGACCTTTGCTTGCCTGAGCTGGCTGGCTGGATGGATGGATGGGTGCTTTACGCCGTCAGGAGGTGATGGCTCTACACTAAACGGATCTGTGTCGGCGAGAGACAGTCTCAGACTGCGCTTCCGTATACACAAACCCGGGGGTCGGTCGGTCGGTAGCGTTGCACGCCGTGCGAATAGAAGCTTTCCAGATGTTTTCTTTCTCCGGGTTGGTGCTCCAAGTACATACATACAGCCCATCCCGACCCATGCAGTGAGTAGGCTGGCTGGCTGTGAAGCGCACTATTGCCAATGGCTTCAACGACATCGTATCAGTCATGGTGGTAAGCTCGCAAAGATGGGTGAGTGACCGGTGGTCTTGTGAGCGTATCGTTGCTTGCCCAGCCGGAGAATTAAATCGTTGGTTGGTCTCTTGCGAGAGGAGAGTAGGTAGGTAGTTTGGGTAGCCCCCAAACCATCCATCCTTCATGTGGGTGCTATGGATGGTTGGATGGATGGCTGGGCGTTTGGAAGTGTGCCAACCGTTCCGCGCTTGTTGGCTGTTGGTATGACGACGCGTCTATGATTGAGGCTGTTCGCTGCAGTCATCTATCGTGGCCAAGTTTGGCAGCCAGTAGCCATCTGCTGCTGCCTCGTGACGAGGGTTCTCTGCCGATCCTCCTACGAGTCTCTCTCATGTTTTTGTTGGTTTCTTACGAGAGCAAGCTCCGAGGTTCGAAAGCAGATCGAGTGGCTCCCGTGAAAAACGTCGTCCAGCAGCAGCCTTTGCAGTCTGGTTAGTTGGTCAATCGCAGAGCAGGCTTGTCGACAAGCAACTGATATCGTGCGATGCCGGTGCCTGTATGTATGTTTGTATGTATGTACATAATACACAATGGACGGGCATGTCGCCAAACAAGCGCCGGGCATTGGAGGGTTGGTGGGGCGTGTGTGACAAGCGTATCGGTAGCGCTGGCGATCAGCAGGGAAGATGGCATGAGAGTAAGACATGCAGAAACCTGTCCTCTCGGACAGGTTGAAGTGAGACATGCAGCAGCAGTGGATCATTGATGGATGACATGTTGACGACAGTCGTCTCGTCTCGTCCCGTCCCCAGCTGGTGGTGAATCGAGCGAGGTGTCTCGGGGTCTACGAAGTACGTACCGTACATACACTACATACAACTAGATACTAGGTACTCGCGCGGAGGAGGTCGGCGGCTCGGATGTTGGCAATTTTCAGCGTTGCGGAGAGAGAGAGAGAGAGAGAGTGACGCAGGGGAAAGGGCGGATGGAGCAAGAGAAGGAGGAAGCGTGTCGTCGTATACGTGAGGGCTCCCACTCGGGACTTGTCATTTGCGTGGTTGATGTGGATATCAGTCCATAAGGTTTGAAAACGACATGGACCTGGGACATTGCATCCCGAGGGCTGGAATTGGGTGGTGGTTTGTGAGCAACCAACCACGAGGAAAGAAGTCATAATGATACTATAGCTTTGGGACGCAGTAAAAAAAAAAAAAAAAAACAGCAAAGATATCAGCTAGGGGGGCGCCCACTTCATTTGCCCCGCAGTCAAACGCACGTTCCAACAGAGCCGTGCTGACCCGCGGGTACGTACCCCGTGCCGCTGGCGCTAAAGCCATTCTTGGGCAGGTGCATCTGGTCTGGTCCCCACCTTCCTTCTGGGCCGGCCATCCGTCCGCTCCCTCCACCTTCCGTGCTCTGCTCTGTCGTTCCTTCCCTTTTCTTTCGAAACTTCCTGCTCTCTGCTCTCTGCTCTCCTCTCGTCTCCTTTCGTCTCCCCAAGTACCTCCTGCGTGCGATAATTACAACGTTGTTTCTTTTTGTCGCATCTCGACGGCATCCTTTTTCCCGTCATTTACTTATAGTAGGTTCATTCAAGTAAATGAAGGAAAAGCCATTGTGTCTCGCTTCTCCTCCATCGGCAAACTATCTACGTGGTACTCAGTGCAGTGCAGTGCAGTACAGTAGGTAATTACTCAGTAAGGAAGCGTTCAACTCATCCCGTCCGCCGCCACTCATTCGACGTTGACACCCAGCGGTACCCCTGCTGCTCTCCGTCCATAGCACATCGCACGTATTGCTTTTTGCCTTCTGACTGTGTTGTGTCTTTTCCCTAGCGTACCATATACCCATCCGTACCTACTACTAGCAGTACACTGCACTATCATGTACGCACGTAGGTAGGTAGATACGCTATAACATCGAGTCCCAAAGAAACTACCCGCCCGCGCACGCCGTCGGTGTAGCGTGGGTGAGTAGCGCGGGTGGACTGGCGTGGCGGTAAGGTAAGGCTCAGCCACGCCCGCTGCTGCTTTCGCCTCGCCTCGCCTCACACGTGTTGGCTACTACCATCTATCTCGGAGGGGGGAGCCCATCATCAATCATGGATGGCATGCCGTATAGTCTCCCCCGTCTATCTATTCTCTATCCACCGTCGAAAGCACAACATCGAAATCAATCTGCCGACAAAAAGTCTGTTCACCACCCCCCCTACCTGCCTGCCTGCCTGCCTGTCCATGTCCATGTCCACCGAGTTCCCCCCCACCCCAGAATCTCACATCACAGTCCCAGACGAGCAAACGGGCCCGAATGCGGACAAGGCCCTGACAAGGGTTCGCAGCCCAATGGCATCGTTGAGCCGCCATCCCAAGCTTCCTTTCCGCTCCTATAGGACACGCCGTGTATGCAGAGTCCAGGGCGAGAGAAGCTGCCCGCATGGCGGCGCAGTTGCGGTTGCACGCCTCACGGCCATTGAAGCCGTCTCGACTATTCCGCCCCCCTCCACCCCCTACTCTCCATTCCCTGCATCTTGCCGACCTACCATCGACTGAGGTGCCTCTTCCAGCCTCTCTCTCTCTCTCTCTCTCTCTCTCTCTCTCTTCCTGCCCCGTCCGTGGGCCCCTCTCTCGGCTGCACCTCTGTTTTGCTTTCTTCTCTCTCATAGCCATGTTCCCCCCCCCCCCCCCCAATGATGAGTCCCAATCTGCATACTGCCCCTCGTCCGCCTGGGTCGGGTTCCCACCACGGCAGCAGTTCGCATTTCGATGCTCGTCCAGCTCGCACCTAGCATTGCCCTTTCCAGGCCCCCTCGCTTCTCTCCTGGAGATGAGTCAACATGTTGACTGGCCCAAACCGCTGTCTGATCTGCTCCCTCCTGCGTACGTTCCCTGACGCCTTGCGCCCAATCCCAACCCGCCCGTCCTCGGCGGTTGCAGCAGCTCACCTGACCAGGACCCGTGATCTCCAATTCCTGACCGCTCGCTGCATGGCCATGGCCTGCTTGGGTACTGTATACACAATAAGCACGGCGTGCGTATATGGTGAAGAAGCCCAGAGGCCAAGCAAGACAAGGTAAAGGGGGGTGAGGTTCAGACGCCACGCGCACAGAATAGCGATTCGACATGCACCCTCGTCTGCCGATACAGATGTCTGTCTACCCAGGTAGACGCAGATGGATACGTAGTGTGGTCCTGCAGAAGTACCATCATACATAACATACATACCCTTTCTGCTAGTCATACCCCTGCCCGCTTAAGCCGGCCGACATTTGTCCATTCACGCCGTTCCCGTTAACTGGCTAAAGAGCCAGAGCTGCAAGATGCCCAGATGGATGTCCTGTCCGGCCTACACTATATACAATCCCAATGTTGCCTTCTTTGGCCCAACTTGGCTGTTGCTACCTACCTACCTACCTTGCCCTTGGCTTCTCTCTTTTCTTTTTGCCTCCGACATTGATTGCCCCGGCTTCCTTGCTTGCCCTGCCCTCTCTCTTTGCCACTCGACTATTACGTTAGATCTCTCGTCCGTCCTCGTTCATCTCCGCTCACACTTATCTCACCTACACCTCCCACCTTATGAGCTAAACCCAACGGCCTCTCTGTCTGCTCTTCTTCCCCAGACCTCAATCTCGTCGCACTCGCAACACTCATCGTCAGTTCTCGACTCACGCAAGCAAGCAAGCAAGCAAGCAAGAGAGAAGCTGGCCTGCCTACCTTGTCGTATTCGTCTACATCCGGATTCCCTCTCTCCCCCCCACCATCTCAGATGCCCCTCTGAACCCCTCCACCACCACTACGACCATCCCAGTCGAATCGGCTCTCTCACGGCAGCCGCGCAACCTCCCACCATCCCACCATCTCGCACCTCACCATCACAGCCCGGAAGCCACCCTCCTCTTCCGCGCCAGGATTTCGTGCCGATAAAAACTTTTTTCCACTCTACTCGTTCTGATCCCTTCTGAAGAATCCTCGTCTTCCCGTCTGCTGTGCCTCTCCCTGCTGCTCTTCTCATATAATACTATTCACTCTCCTTGGCTGGACCTGTCAACTCACCTTAGCCCCGAAACCCTTCTTGGGACTGCCATCACTTTCTTGTTCTTCATCGTCGGTCAGCCTTGCTGGGAGCGAGGACCCCGCCCTCTGATTCTGTGACTTGCATCTGACCCCGTCACATCAGGCTGTGTCTTGAGCAATACGGCCCTGGCCGAACGAACATCTACTTACTAAACCCGAGATTTGGTTAAAACTGCTAGGTTGTTTTCTACCGCCACTCGTTTGGGCTTGGAGAATTGCCGCTAACCCATGGCCAGACCTATCTATCCGCATGATACTGGTAGAGACATGAGACATTAAAGCTGTCGGATTATGGTGGACAGGCCCAGTGTACTTTTCGAACCCGGAACATCATGGCGACCCTACGCATGGGGCCAGGCTTGCCGAGCCGTCCGGATGAGTCGATACGAGCGAGAAGATTTCCTGCCGCTTCCACGGACCCAAGAGAAGACGCACAAAACATGCCGCGACGCATCCGAAGAGAAGGGGAAAACATTCGCATCGCCATTCAGCAGCCGACACAGACCAAGCCACCGGTTCAGGCGCCTCGGGTTGCTTCTACCCGCCGCCCATCTATTCCCAAGGCCTCCAACCGCCCTCCGTTAACCCACCAGACGCAGTCATGGAGCTCTAGTGGCACAGTTCCCGGGAGACCCAGCCATGCCGCACCGCTGCCAGGCTCCTCGTCATCTGGACTCCCCCAGCCGAGTACCTCCAAGCCAAAACGTAACGTGCTACGAAGAAAGCAGTCATCCGTCCCTCAAAAAACCCCGAGCCTGCGTCATGATTCGAATACCGACTCGACTCGCACGAGCTCCTCCTCGTCCGCCCCCCGATCTCGGTCCTCGCTGGACATGGCTGCCGGATTTCACCTCGACCGAGGCATCACCGAAAGTCCCACGGAGATTCGTATCGCGCACGTTGTTGATCTTCCCAAAACCCAGGCACAGACCGTCACCATCTATCCCGAACTCGATCGGTACAGAGGCCATGGCGGACGGCCCTCCATGTCCTCAGAAGGCTCGGGGGCCGACTTCCTCCACAGGCTGGCCACGCACGACCTCCCCCCGCCGACTCCCGTCTTCTCCGGCACCAGCAGTCAACTCAGCGCATTCAGTGCTAGTCCGTCGACCAGGTTCTCCGAGTCGACAAGCCCGGGCCCCTACAGTCGCGACACCACCCCCACGTCCGTCTCGTCCCAGTCCCCGGGTCTGGTGGCCCCGATGAGACTGCCTGTGCCGAGAGTGAGGCAGATGAGCCCCGCTGTCACGCGACCACCGGTCTCCAAGAGAAGAGCCGGAAGCGTGCCGAATGAGATGGAGGCGTTCAGCGCCGACCCTCACGGGCTCGCCGCAGTACGCGAATCCTTGACGTCATCCTCGTCTAACTCGACAGTCCGCGAGTTTGATCGTAAGGATACCAAGAAATCAAAGGGGCTGTCTCCCTTGCCGCCGAGTCCTCCTCCACGGAAGTCATCTCAAAAGTTTCTCAACAGCACAGATAATGACGAGTCTCCATCAAAGGCCTCCCGGGAGCCTCTTATGCCTGTCATGACTTCACCGACACCCGTTCAATCGCCCCCACGATTGGTACCAGCAGCCGTATCACCGAGGCCAGCACCACCGACACGGCCCAGCAGAGACAATACCCCGGACTTGCAGTCTCAGTTGTTTGGACCATGGCCTGTTATCCACAGCAACCTGTCATCTGCATCTTTGCTGGGTGACAGACGCGGACCAGAGCCGCAAGCCCTGTCGAGGTCGACAACTCCGTTGACCTACCCGGACGTGCCTCAACAACAACCTTTTCGACCACCAGTTGGGAGGGAAGCCACAACGGCCCCACCACCGGCCAACACCTCAGAGGCCAAGAAGAAGAAGAAGGACGAAGGAAGTGTGACCCGCACCCCCAGCCCCAACACCTCGACGTTTTCTCGATTCCCCTTCTTCGGCCGTCGTTCCAAGACAGCACCAGAGATCCCCCAGGTTGATAAGAAGGATAAGCCCCCTCGAAAAGGCCCCGCTGCCGGCACTGGACATGAGGGATACGGACGCCTCGGCGGAGTCCGGCGGAAGAGTGGTAGTTCGACAACCAACTTGCCCCGGACGAACCTGGGGCCCGGGTCATCTCAGGACAGCTTGAACAGCACTCGGCCCACTGACACTTTCCTCCTGGAGAGAATGAACCCGGTTGTGATTTCCGGTGGAGAGGTCATCGAGAACAGGAACCAGAGCTTAGACCTGTCTCGATCAGAGAGCAACCAGAGTTTCGGCTATGCCTCGGAGGTGTCGTCGACGACCTCCGGCGCGGGTAGAGGCCTTGCTCCCTCGGCTATCCCTCGAAGCCGTCCCCGTCCGTCTATGGGCAGTCGTCGTCCATCGGACAGCAGCGATTCTGAGGCCGTCACCATGAAGTCCACCTTGGCCTTTAGGCGATCTGTCCAGCGATTGCGCTCATCCCCCGACCAGAGTCCCCTTAAGCTACCTCAGCCCATCAATACGACCAGGATCACATCGCCGTCCATCGACAGCCACGACACGACTATCCTTTCGGACGACTCGCAATTCGAGATGCACCGCGAAGTCATTCGTGGCAGAATCGCAGCGGCCACCGCCACAACCCCCAAAAAGCTTACCAAGCGAGCTCGCTCACCAAGGAAGTGGAATCTCTTCAGCCGGTCCCAGAGTCAACCCAACAACAAGAAGAAAGAGAAGGAAGCTGTGCCGGTGGCCGCAACTGTCAAGGTCGTACAGCACAAGCCCGCGGCTTTCTATACGTTGATCGATGGCTCTGAGCAAGAAGATGCCGCTACGCAAGACGTCGAGGAGATCCTCCGAGAGGCCGAGGTCTTTGATCTTCCCTCCCCGCAGCCCGTGTTCAAGGAACGACGAACTTCCTCCGCCAGCCAGGATCAGAGGAGGGAGTCCTTGAACAGACTCCTCCAGCCGACCAGGTCATCACAAGCTCGCAGAAACTCGGCTACTGCAGCCCCTAAGTCAACGTCAATCCCGGCAATCCGCTCCATGAAACCGACGCACACGCCGCAGGGCAGCTTGTCGAAGCCAGCAGAAGCACGCCCGAGTCGCCTGCCCCAGGTGGGTCGCATTCCCAAGGTTGTCACCTCCCGACCGGAGCGTACGTCGTCCAGGAGCTTCTCCCGCCCCTTCAACAGGATCAGCTTGCAGATGCAGCCCCAGGCTGCGGGCTTCAACCCCGACTTTGTCGCCTCGGGCCCAACTCCGTCGGATGTATCCACCCCCGAGCTCTCCAGGGGAGAATCCGTAGCAACCAGTGAGAAGGCCAACTCGGACCCTCGCTCCTCTCTAGTACCGGAGAAGACTCCTGAGATGATCCAGATTGGCAAGGAGTTCCTAGCCTTCTCTCCTCGGAAGAACTCGGAGTATACCACGAGCACCGATTCCAGCAGCTGCGGGATGTACACTCTCGCAGATGCCATGGCCTCCGTGCCGGACCCCAACGCTCCGCTGGTCGAGGATGAGATCTGGGACGAGTACAACGATCTCATCGGCGAGGTACCGCCATCTGCAACCTCATCAAAGGGCGCCCCTTTCCATCTTGAGAGATACGGGTCGCGGATGTCCAAGAGGTCTCTCAAGCCTCTCGAGTCCCCCACCATTGCGCCTCCGTCAAGGGCCCCGGAAAACACCATCGAGGCCGACACGAGCGGTCCCACATCCAGCCTATACAGTGCCGACATGACCGAACGGCTGAAGGCTGCGTTCGCGCTGAAGCCCGAAGAGGACTCGACAACCCTGGTGCCCGTCGTCGACATCCCTGCCAGCGTCATCGACCGCGAGAGCACAGAATTGGCGCGCAGGGCAACGGCCGCATCGCAGAGGAGCAGCGGCTCATCTCGCAAGTCAAGACAGTCCGATTGCAGCTGCCGGTCTTCCGAGGACGAATCGCCTCTCTCTCAGGTCAACCTTCGCGTGGGCTCGATGACCGTCAGCAAGTGGCTGTCCTTCGGACACGTCCTCTTCAGCCCAGCAAGGGATCAGCTTCTAGACGTCGTCGGCTCTCTAAAGCGTCACTCGATCCTTGTCGTCGACGGTCTCGGCAACGACGATTGGTCTTTCTACGCAGCAGAGACATACCCGGCGGCCACATTCTTCAACTTGTCGCCCCGTGCGCCACTACCGGACGAGCACAAGAGCTCTTCGAGCTTCCCGCTGAGCCCACCCAACCACCACCAAATCCAGTACCTCTCACACACGGATAAGTTCCCTTTCGGCGCCGAGAGTTTCACCTCGGTGGTGTACCGCTTCCCCGGCGCGGCGCCTGAGTCGCACTACCGCAACATAATATCAGAGGCCCGCCGCGTATTGAAGCCTGGCGGGTATCTGGAACTGTCCATCCTGGATGTAGACCTCAACAGCATGGGAAACCGCGGCCGCCGGACCATCCGCCGCCTCAAGGAGCGAATCCATGAGCGTAACCCAGAGATCAGCATTGCCTCTACTTCCGACATCATCCTTCGCCTCCTCGGACGCAAAGGCTTCTCCGACGTCAAGACCTGCCGTGTTGGCGTCCCGGTCGCGAGCATCATCACTCGGTCGGACAGCAGCAGCAAGAAGCCGCCTCTGGCAGGCTCCCGGAAGTCCAAGGAAGTCCGCAGCCTCGCCGAGATGATGAACGATGACGGCGAGTCGGCGGACGAGAACATCACCAAGATGGTGGCCAAGGTCGGCCGCTGGTGGTACACCCGCTGCTACGAGAGTTCCGCTGGCACGGCCAGCAACAAGAGCATCTGGGCCGACCGCGCTTTGCTCTCGGAATGCGAAGCGCTACGAACCAGCTTCAAGCTCATGGTCTGCTACGCGCGTGTCCCTGAACGGACTCGAACCGCAAGCATTTGATTCTTCGGGAGTTTCTCCCTTTTCCTCTCTTGTCTAATTTCAGCACTATTCCTCTAAATGCCCTCGGTTTCCATACCGACGCACATAACCCACCTCAACGCATCTTTGTCATCCGTCATCATCATCATCATCATCATCATCATCAGGGTTCCGGAACGAGATGAGAGGACACTAGCATCAAAGATTTAAGAGGGCGCGAGCCCATCTCCGGCTCCCACCGCCAGCAAGGCATGTGTGGTTGAGCTTTTCTTTCTCTATTCTTATGCATTTCCTTGCAATGAGCAGAGCAGCCGGTGCGCACAGGACGGCGTTTGCGGCCGGACACGTACCCGACCCCTTGACTGGGTGCCTCGGGCATGTCTTGCATTGTTCTCTTTACTGATATATCTATTTCAACATTTACACGTCGAGTCACCACTGGCGTATGATTTATTTCATAGTATAGGATCCATGAAAGCCCATGGTCTTGTATCTTGCCGGCTGGCCGCGCCGAGGCAGAGAATACCCCCCCCCCCCCCCTTTATTCTTATGATTTTCTTTTCAACATACTACCGCAAAAGCACAACTCTAATAATTTGTTTTCTTCCATCTTGTCAGCGATGAAACCATGTCGGAAAGGGCCTTGATTGAATCGAAAAGAAAATCGCTGGACTGGACTGAGACGCGGAAGAAAGTATGGTGCGGTTTATTAATGTGATGGCTGGGCCGTTGCGCTTCTCCTTGGGGCCATCTCTCGGTTTCCTTCTTCACGCTCATTCGGAGCGCTGGTTCGGTTATTTGGTTCACGAGAGGAAATCGAGACGTCTGGAAGAAGTGCGGTGGCTTGGGGGCGGCCCGGAGACGTAGAGCGGAGGAAGGACGGGGAAGCGAGCAAGTGCGTACGACACGATGATTCATGTGCTGGATGTCTGGACTGTCCTTTGAAAGCGTTTTGCGTGGCACGAGATACCCCCAATCTTTTAGTAGCGGAAATGAACAATTTGCTTCCTTCTCATGAAACGCCTGCGTCCTTTTATCGAAGGTGAGAGCCACTTGGGCATTTACTTACTTACCTTGGATAGGTAGGTAGGTAGGTAGGTCGGTACCTACCTGGATAGTCGAGTATTCCGAAAGATGGAAGCATCCGGTAACCACGGGGTAAGCAGAAGGGTGCCTAGGCGCCAGCTGAGACAAAAGAAGCCGGGATGCTTGGGAAGGCACGCTTCACATTCATCTACCTGGAGTAAGGGGCAGTCAGGTGGACAGGCAAGCCGTGAGCTCCGCCAACCTTCTTCGCCCAGTACCGCCACCATTCTCCCATTCTCCTCGGTGAACAACTTGCATCTCTCCATTCTTCTGCCACCGGCCTCTTTTGTTTATCCATCATAAAACATCCTCTGCCTCGTTTGTTATTTCTGCATTTGCTCCCTCGGGTGGTAGAAGCTCCCGCCGCACCCTTCATCACTTAGTCATTCTCGAGCAGCACCTGAGACGCCGACCAAAGAGATTACAGCAGACATGGCCACGATTGAACACCTCCCCAACGAGCTCCTTATAGCCATTGCCAAGTCCGTTCGAGATGTCCGCGGCCTCGCTTCCATGGCCAAGATGAACCGGCGCTTCAACATTATCGCCATGCCGCTCCTGTATCACGAAGTGGTCCGCCGCAAGAGGGACGATGCCCTGTTTCACTGCGCCGGTGAAGGTCTCCTGTGGGCCTTGGATCTACTTGAAGCTGCAGGCCAGGACCTCAACGTAAGAGAGATTACTCAACCCGGCGAGGAAAGAATGAACAAGAGATACGAAGGCGGAGAGTTTTACATCAGCAGGAGGTTCCTGGAAGCTGGTGGGACCGAAGAGGGCGTAATCCACCGAGCTGTGTTGAAGGGCCAAGCTGAAGTTGTCCGTTGGTTGATCAGCCACGGCGTACCCGTTCACAGCCAGTCCATGAATCTATGCGAATGCGACGATTTCAAGTCTTTGGGTTCTGGCAGCCCCTTGCACCTGGCGCTTTGTCGAGGTCAGGAAGAAATAGCTCACATTCTCCTGGCGAACGGGGCCAATATCAACGAACTCGAATTCTTTGATGGTGTGACGGCCTGGCAGGACGCCATACAAGGTCGGCACCCAGCCACAGCGATGGATTTCGCTCTGTCCCTTGCTTCCACACACTCCAAAATCTTCGCTCGCTGCTTAGATGGCGCCAAGGAAGAGCGACAACCAGACAGCAGTGACGCTGTCCAAAAGAAAAGCCTGACAACCAGTAATGTCTTCAGTGTTGACACTAGACACGATGAACACACTGTTACAGAGGAAGATATACTCGGCTCTGTCAGTGCGTTGCTGGACCCCGTCACTTGCATCGAAGCCTACGCAGACAGCAACAGAAGCGAAGCGATCATGGGTCAGAAGAGAAGATGGGAGCGCAAGAAGGCGCTGAGAAAGCCCGCATTGAAGAAAGCCGGTAACAGAATGGGCCCCGCCAGGTTCAGTTTGAAGACGGGGCAGCTACTCGGAATTATCCATAAGATGCTCGGTTTCAAGGCATCCAAACAGGCCCTGAGCTTGGCTATGCAGTCACTCTGTCGCTCGGCGATGAAGGGAAATGGAAAGGAGCAGAAATGTCGCCAGGGCAAAGGATGTCATGCCTGTCATGAATGGGCAAAGAAGGATAAAACCAGCCGGTGATTTGGACCGTCGCCATGTATTACAATGCGGCGACTTGGGCTAAACATCCTAGGTAGCAGTGGATAGCGAGAAGTCATGTCTGTAGTTATGCATTAAACAGAGTTATTCGATTAACAACAACTTCCTTTCGCCGAGCTTCACGATATCCTTGCAAGCTTGTTTTGACGACAACAGCCCGAAAACCAACTCGTTACACAATGCCGCCGAGACTCGGTCCATTGGGCCTTCCGAGTCATATACGACGGACTCTGTGTCGTCCCTACAGCTCGAGCCGGTCCATCAGAGGTCCGTACCCCATCCAAACACCCACTCCCCCCCCCCCCCCCCAGATGCATCACCTAACCTTTGCGTAGAACACGATGTGATCATCCTCCGCCAGCGCGGCGCCAAAGAACCCAAGATCCACCTATCGCCCCCTCTGCGACCCGATACCCCGATAAAGCTTGCTTACGGCGCAATCGTCAATGCGTCCGACATCATTGGCAAGACCTTCTCCGACACGATCGTTGACAGCGTCGGCCGGGATGTGCGATTCCTCGAGGCATCGCTGGCCCAGTACATCGCCAACTCCCCGCGCGTAGCGACACCGGTATGAGCGAAAAAGAAACAACAACCCCTTCTTCCCCCCCTCTCCATCCACGGACACCAGTGTCACGTTCCACATGGCTGAACGCACGGGACATGGAACAGATCTACCCCCAGGACGCCAACCTGATCGTCTCTTTCCTCGACCTGAACCTGCCGACCCCCGGCGAGGACCCGGAATTTGACGCCGGCCCGCCGGTGGAGATCTTCGAGGCCGGCACGGGCATGGGCGCGCTGACGCTCTACCTCGCGCGGGCGATCCACGGCGCGAACCCGCCCGTGCCGCCCCGGCTCCGCGACGCGCTGTGCACGGCGCCGTACGAGCGGAACAACCTGCCTCGGAAGGTCGCGAGCGACGACGACGCCGACGACGACCACGACGAGGCGCCCGGGTACGACACGTCGCCGCACGCGCTCGACTTCGCCGAGCAACCGGAGCTGGCGGCGCTGCACGCCGGGCACGCCGCCGGCCGCCGGGCGATCCTGCACACGCTGGACGTCAACCCGACCTCGAGCCGCATGGCACACGGCCTCGTCAGGCACTTCCGGAGGGGCATGTACCTGCCCGACGTCGACTTCCACGTGCGCACGATCCGGTCGTACCTCTCGTCCCGGCTGTCGCGGAACGGGGGGCGGCCCTTCCTCGCCCACGCGATCCTGGACCTGCCGGCGTCGCAGGAGCACGCCGACGTCGCTGCCGAGGCCCTCCAGCCGGGCGGCAAGCTCGTCGTCTTCTACCCGTCCATCTCGCAGATCCTCGAGTTCGTCGTCTGGGCCAAGGACACGGGCCAGCCGCTGGCGCTGGACCGCGTCGTGGAGCTGCAGACGTCGACGTCTGGCGGCGCCGACGCCGGCGGGTTCCGGGACGGCACGGGGGGGCGCAACTGGGAGGTCAAGGTCGTCGACGTCCGCAAGGCGATCAAGCAGGGGCAGACGGGCGCGGCGGCGAGGGGCCTCGTGTGCAGGCCCAAGGTGGGGACGCTGGTCGTCGGGGGCGGCTTCGTCGCGGTGTTTAGCAGGCTGCCGCGGCAAGCGGCGTCCGCTGCGGGGGACGGCGACGGTGTTGCGGCGGCGGCGGCGGCGGCGCAGCCCGCGCTCGAGACGGCGGCGTCTTCTGACGAGGACGCTTCGGCGCCTTCTGAGGAGGATGCTTCGGCGCGTCTGTAGTGGTGCTCTCTTGACCGATTCCAGCCACGACGAGAAGTAGCCCACGCTCATGTTGGCAGAATGTTCCTGACTAGTCATGGCTCTCGCGTAACATGCGCTGCTACATAGACTTGCACTTGATAGTTGTATGATGTTGTACATTTACACGATATAGACAATAGAGAACCCCATGCGGGGACGAAGTCGGCTTCCCAAAGAAAGCACGACACAGATGTAAGCATCCATCTAGGCAGCGGGGTCAAGGGGAGACGGATAGCCCTTGAGTCTGTCGACGGATGAATTAAGAAGAAAAAGCGACAAACGTCGGGTCGGGTGTGCGCCGGTCGTCGTTGATCTAACTACTGATACGCCCCTCGCCGGCATCGATCGTCTAGGTGATGACTCCTCCAATGCGCTAGTTCTATCCACGTCTGATTTGCAACACATCAGTAGTAATCTGGACTGTATTGCCTGCCTACTTGGGCCAAGAAAAGAAAGAAGAAAAAAAGAGTCAATATCAGTATAGACAGCATGGATTGATCTCACGCCAAAAGCAGATCAGTTGAATCATCTACATTGATATTTTGGATAAGACTGGCTGATAATTGGTGCCTCGATCAAGTTCATACGAGGTCTAGTTTTCAGGTGGAATCTTGTGGAAGAATGCAAGCATCAAACAAGGCTCGTCGGCGCGGTCCTTCAGCACTGAATATCAACCACCCGGTGTGTGTTGGGGATCACAGTGTACATGCAGTGTATACCAATAGAACGCACTGTGTCCTCCACTCACCTCAAGTCATCGAGGCGTTTACATTGCCGACCTCACTCGTTTGACGTCCCAGGACTACCTCGGGATCAGCCAGCTCGGATTTTCTCACACACCCATCAAAAATGTCTTCAGAAAGCGCCGTGACGCAGCTCTCCCTCCCGCTGCCCCGCTCCCTCGACACGCGCATCCACATCCATCTCACCACCAAGGCCAAGGCCGTCACCCTCTTCCTCACCTCGGTGACGCAAGACGAGCAGTCGGGGCCCGCGGCGCTGGGATCCTTCGTATACGCCCTGCCAAACGTAGTTTTCCGCACCAAACCCCTCCCCCACTTTCCTCCAGAAGAGAGCTTCTGTGCTGACCAAAAAAAAAACGACCAGAGACTGGAGCCCGCGCAGCCGATCTCGACGGCCATCTACTCGGTGGAGTCGACGCTCGAGTTCACGACGAGGATGGCCAAGCTGCTTGCCAAGCGCACTGGAATGCCCGTCTACGTAGGCTGCTCGATCAACCTGGGTGTCTCGGCCATGGGCCTCTCCGTCGAGGAGGAGATGGAGGCGTTCCGGGCCATCGTTGACGTGGTCACGGGGAAGCTCAAGGCTGGCCAGGCCACCATCAACGGTGCCTCTTGAAAGATGCGTAGCTCGGTTGGGGAGGGGGGGGGGGGGGGGGGGGGGGGGGGTCCTGCGGTGATGGGAAAGACGTCTGCACGAGCCCTGCGCCTATCCTTCGTACTGTCTCGCGGTAGCACTCTGGAGGGTCTCTCGAGAGGACGGCCCAGGAAAAGACGGAGGAAGGGTTGCTGCTTGCGGTTTCGTTTCCGAACCCGCTGAGCGATGGTTACACTGGAAGGTCGGCAGAGTGAGTGCGAGGACGCATCACGCGGCGAACCTGCGGGCAAACTCGAAGCGGACATATAGCGTCGGGCGGGTGGGCGGGGGTGTGCTCACGACACTGGCCAGGTCCGAGGAGGCGACAGGCATGATTTACGAGGCAACGTGCGATCTATCCCGGCCGGTATCAACAGAACAACCAACCAATCCAACATCATATGCGGGTGACAACATTGTCATCCCGGGGCCGCAGTTGAGGTCGCTATGACATGACGGAAGAATGCACAAGCACTGCGAGTGATCCAAACGCGACGGCTGGCAAACGGCGCCAGCAGCATCGCGTCCGGCACCCAGCAAAGTTTCCCTTCCATCTGATGTCATCGCATCTCTTAGCCAGACGTTTTGACGGCCTTCTAGAATGCCTGAACCCGTTTGCCCTGTCACGCAGTGGCAAGTAGAAGCTGGCTTGGGCGAGTCCAAGCATCCATTCAAAAAAAAAAAGGTAGTTTTGATCATCCATTTCCCATAGGCAAATGGTGTCGTTTGATCTTGTTTCGTGACAAGGGCGTTCAGCCCATGATTGCGGAAGAAGGGCTTTTGGGTGGGCAGACAGACGCTCTGAAGGACTCGCAAACACGCATCACAATAAAGCTTTGAGAAGTTCGTCGTGATGATAAGCTTCTCGGGTTATCGCAAGTATTTTGAGAGAGAGAAGGGGCGGAAGTATGAAGATATATGACAAACTCCCAACAGTCGGGAAGTAAGTAAGGTCAAGCTTGCAACTCTGTACAAGCAAGGGCTGTCAAGCTGGATTTGGACAGCGCGGGCAGCGGACGGGAACCCCTTACGGCTCCAGGTATATGTAATTCTTGAGCTTGATCCTCTCATCCCTCGGGTTTAAGGATTTGAAGCCAACGTAAAGGCGTAGAACTGTACATGCGAATTTTCGGCGACGTCAAAAAAGTAATTTACACGGGCCAAAGCGGGGGTGGGTTAGACGTGTCTTGGATTTTCCCAAAACCGGCCTCTCAGGATATGCGTCTCTTTCTTTTTCTTTTCTTCAAAGTCCAGCAGCCATCCGGGTTTAGACTTTATACTAAACAATGGCAGGTGCAAAGTGTCTGTCTGTCTGTCTCAATGTTATAGTGAGCGAGGCGGCCCGGGGTCTGGCAAATTTCTGTCGGATTCCAGAGCGAGCAAGCAAGCAATCAAGCACCCACGTGCTGTCCGAGATAGACGTAGAAGTGAACCCCTGGCTGTCCAGTCCCGGCAAGGACACCAGAGTTTATCGATAAGGCGAGGGGAGGGGAGGGGGGCAGAGAGTACAGAGCACGAAGCACGGGCCACGTCTTGGATGGAAGGGAAGGAGCTCATCGGTGGGGCAAATATTTTTTCCTGTCTTTCTTTCTGTCTTTCTTTTTCCCCCTTCCTTTCCTGGCATGCCTGACAATATGGCAGGTCGCACGCAGTGCGTGCCATGCCAAGTGCAGCAAGCAGGTGCAAGCCAACCAACGCTAGCGTGTGGAAGGACTGGCGGACTGACGGACCGAGAACGTGACTAGGTAGGTAGTAGGTGTTTACTGGAAGAAAGACAAGACCACAGACAGACAGGTTTTTGCCGTGGTTCCACTCTTCCCCCTCTCCTCTCCTCTGTTGTTTTGTCTCTCTTGAGCTCGCGCTCTCTTGCCCATCCTCTGGTTTATTATTATAATTATTATAATATTGTCATTTTGTTTCTCCCCCCCACCCTGCCTTTCCCCCTCTCTTCTCAACTCCCGCCTCTTGACCTCCCTCAACCGCATCGGATTTCTGCCGTTTCCACTGCTCTTCCATCCAGTTCCTGTTGTCGAGCGCCTCCCACCCCGGTCCAATCCCGGCTGGATATCCACTCTAGCTGACTTGACTTGCACCCTGAACTGTATTGGCCTGTATCCGTACACTAAACGCACACACAAGCAGACGGGACAATAAAGTTCTGATTGGAGAGGCAGGGGCGAATTGTCAGGCACACAGTTTTCAATTACACAGCGCAACGCGTTAGACTTTGTGTACAGACCGTATATCTCGCCACGACTGTTGAGAAAGAGAGAGATAGAGAGAGAGACACACACACAGAAAGTGAGAGGGAGGCAGGACGGGGACTGACTGGAGGGACTGGAGGAGGAGGAGGAGGAGGCGGACGACGGCACAGCAACAATAAAATTAGCATTTGCTTTTCACGGACATGTACATTTGCATCTGCGTCTGTTCCCGTCAATCCAGTTCGACTACCTCGCCGCCGTCGCCAGAGAACAGACCTGACTGACCCCAACACAAACCTCTGCAGAGGCTGGTCGAGCAGAGAGGTACACGTCTGATTGTATACATGGTTGGCGTTGCGTCAGGTTAACCTGACAGACACTGAGGTGAGGTGAGGTGAGTAGCGGGTGCGCTGCCGACACCTACACCACCTAACCTAACTAACTACCTACCTACTTACCAGCCCATCTATCTACCTGCTGTAGGCTGGTAGGTACGATATGATGATGTACAAGACGCTGCTTACTACTACTTACCTAGTCCGAGTAGGTACCTCCCCTGTCCGCTGACCCAGTACAGTAGTACACTAGGTACGAAGTACGCTACCTAGGTACTTGTGCTCCGCCGCACCATAGTTATCGCGAAAAAAAAGCTGACAGGGTGACCCCACCATTTCGCTAGTCGTGCCGCCCGTCGCCAATGTCAACGCCCACTGCCCTCTCGCTCGCTACCTGCCCGCCCGCCCGCCCGCCTACTACGTCTTGGGCCAACATCCTCACAAAGACCGCCCCTCTCTACCTGCCTATTCTTACCTTCTACCTCCGCCGTGTTCGACGACAACCTCCCCTCCCTCCCCCCCTCCCCCCCTCCGAACCGAATTCTAACCACTTCAACCAGTCTTTTGACTTCCTCTCCTTCAACAACCCCCCCCGAATAGGCGCCAGTCATGGCCTGGCAGCCGGCCCAGGAGTCCCTGAGCCAGCTGGCTACCTGCCTCAAGGACTCGCTCAGCGGCTTCGACAAGAATGCGCAGAAGCAGGCAGAGCTTGTGAGCCGCCCCCGAACCTCCCATCTTTCCTTCCCGGCGCCATGCCTACTAACCTGCCATCGATGCGCAGATGCTCACCCAGGCCAAGTCCTCTCCCGACATCAACAACTACCTCGCCTACCTCTTCTCCAGCCCCGACCCGCCCCAGGGTGTGCAATGCTCCCCTCAAGACTACCACCTCGTGCGCTCCGCCGCCGCCATCATGCTCAAAAACAACGTGCGCACCGGCTTCAAGAACATTTCCGACTCTAGCTTGTCCCTCGTCAAGATGGCCGTCCCCATGGGCATTCAGGACAAGAACTCCCAGATCCGCAACTACGCCGGCAACATTGCGACCGAGATCATCAGGAGAGGCGGCATCCTGAGCTGGCCCGAACTGCTGCCCCAGCTGCTCAGCCTCATCTCCAACGAGAACGGCCAGGTTTCCAGCGAGGGCCAGGAGGGTGCCATGTCCGCCATGGCCAAGATCTGCGAGGACAACGTCAAGGTCCTGGAGCGCGAGCACAACGGCTCGCGCCCCCTCAACTTCCTGCTCCCCAAGTTCATCGAGGCCACCAAGAGCGACCTGCCCAAGGTCCGCGCAAAGGCCCTGGCCGCCATCAACGTCTTCACCCCGCGCAAGTCTCAGGCCATGCTCAACAACATCGACAGCCTGCTGAACCACCTCTTCATCCTCGCCGGTGACCAGAACCCCGACGTGCGCCGCCAGGTGTGTCACGCCTTTGTCCAGCTCGTCGAGACCCGCCCCGACAAGCTGCAGCCGCACATTGCTGGTCTGGTCGACTACATCATCACCCAGCAGAAGAGCGACGACGAGGACCTGGCCTGCGAGGCCGCAGAGTTCTGGCTGGCCGTTGGCGAGCACGAGGACCTGTGGCGCGCTCTGACCCCATACCTCGACAAGATCATCCCCGTGTTGCTCGAGTGCATGGTATACAGCGGAGAGGATATCGCCCTGCTCGGCGGTGCATCAGACGACGAGGAGGAGGACGACCGCGAGGAGGACATCAAGCCGCAGTTTGCCAAGAAGTCGGCCGCCAGGGGCAAGGGCGGCGAGGCCTCGGCCGACCATGCGCAGAACGGAAACGCCTACGAGAAGCTGGCGAACATGGACGACGATCTGGAGGAGGGCGAGATTGACGAAATTGACGACGGCGACGAGAACCCCGACGAGCGCTGGACCATTCGCAAGTGCTCCGCCGCCGCCCTCGACGTCTTTGCGAGAGACTTCTCCGACCCCGTCTTCACCGCCATTCTGCCCTATCTGACGAGCAACCTCAAGCACGAGGAGTGGCAGTACAGGGAGGCCGCCGTCCTTGCCCTTGGCGCCGTCGCCGAGGGTACCATCAACGCCGTTACCCCCCACCTCCCGGAGCTCGTCCCCTACCTCCTCTCCCTTCTCGAGGACAACGAGCCCATCGTCAGGCAAATCACCTGCTGGACGCTCGGCCGCTACTCGCAGTGGGCCGCCAACCTCCAGGACCCCAACCAGAAGGCCACCTACTTCGAGCCCATGATGGACGGCATCCTGCGAAAGATGCTCGACAGGAACAAAAAGGTTCAGGAAGCTGCCGCGTCTGCCTTCGCCAACCTGGAAGAAAAGTCTGGCAAGGTCCTCGAGCCCTACTGCATGCCAATCCTGCAGCAGTTTGTCCAGTGCTTCGCCCGGTACAAGGACAGGAACATGTACATTCTCTACGACTGCGTGCAGACCCTGGCCGAGAACATCGGACCCGTCATCGCGCAGCCCAACGCCATGAGCCTGCTGATGCCTGCACTGATCGACCGCTACCAGAAGGTCAACGACGACTCGCGCGAGCTGTTCCCCCTGCTGGAGTGCCTGTCTTACGTGGCCATGGCACTCGGATCTTCCTTCACCCCATACGCGCAGCCCATCTTCACACGATGCGTCCACATCATCCACACCAACCTCGAGCAGAGCCTGCAGGCCACCAACAACCCTACGCTGGACTCCCCTGACAAGGACTTTCTCGTCACGAGCCTCGACCTGCTGAGTGCCATCATCCAGTCTCTTGAAGAGGACAAGAAGCAGGAGCTGGTCAAGGGCTCCGAGGGAACTTTCTTCGAGCTCCTTGGCTTCTGCCTGGAAGACCCCCAGGACGACGTGCGTCAGTCGGCGTACGCTCTGTTGGGAGACTGCGCTAGATACGTCTTCCCCCAGCTCGAGAAACACCTGCCCTCGGTCTTCCCCATCTTGCTGAAGCAGCTGGACCTGGACAACATACTCGACGAGGAGATCGACAGCGGTTTCAGCGTCGTCAATAACGCATGCTGGTCTGCTGGTGAGGTCGTCATGGTGAACAGCAAGGTCATTTCTCCTTTTGTGCCGGAGCTTCTCCAGCGATTCGTCGAGATCATCTCGAACCCGGGCGTTCAGGCGGCTGTCAGTGAGAACGCGGCCATCGCCCTCGGCCGTCTTGGGCTCCACCACTCCGAGGCCCTCGCCCCTCTTCTGCCGACCTTTGCCGAGGATTTCCTGTCGGCCATGGAGCACGTCGAGTTCTTGGAAGAGAAGGCCACTGCGTTCAAGGGCTTCACCTTGATTGTGGGACAGAACCCGCAGGCGATGGAGAAGGCCCTTCCCCAGCTCTTCGTTGCCATTGCGAGGTACCGGGATATTAACCTGAAGAACCCGATCAAGAACGAACTGCACGAGCACTTCCAGAAGGTCAGTGCACCATTTTCATTTCAGTGAGCCCCAGCTAACCTAGTCAGGTCATCAACATGTACCGGGAGATGATTCCCCAGTTCAACGACTTTGTGAACCAGATGCAACCGCAGGACCAGCAGGCACTCCGCGCATACTATTCCACATGACCGAAACATGCGGATGCGGCTTGAGCATGCGCGTACGAAGACGACGTTGAACGAAGAAATGGGGCCTGGTTGAGCAAGCTTTCTTGATATGAAATGGGGAGGAAAATACCATCGAAGCGTCCTTTACGAATGAGTGATGACGACGCTTTCTGCAGAAGAGAGGAAGAAACATACATATCACGGAAGCCATGATAAGGAGGAGAGAAAAAAAAAACCCACAGAAAAAGAAAGAGAGAAAAAAAACCCACCCAAGGCTTGTTGTAATTGGGCTTTCAAGAAGAAGAACAACATCGAAAGAGAGAATCTGCTGGAGTTGCGACGTGAACCGGTTGGCTCTTTTCTGCGACAAGTGATGAGAGGGCGAGAGTTCGAAACGAGGCCGCCCCCCCACCCCTCACTTTCTATTCTTGCTTGTTTCGTTTTCGACCCCCGCCCCATCTCATCTCTGAACGCATTTACCGACGGAGCCAGCATCATATGAAGAAGATATGTTTTTCTCTCAGGGAAGGGTAGGAGCAGCACCGGGAAGGCGTTGTTCTTTGGGTAAAACGGGCCACGTTTTTTTTTTTTTTTTTGCTGCTGTGGCTCCTCCTGGTGGGAGGATCCGCTGCCGGGATCGAACTGCTTCCAAGCATCACCATCTGGCTGGAGAGTTTGGACGG
>MU846228.1:0-61663 GCA_030867225.1 Colletotrichum caudatum
TTAGTCCTTAAATTAGAAACCAGTTATACTACTAATTATTAAGGGTATCACCTTAGGGTGTATATAGTGTGTTATATCTTTAATATATTCTCCCTATCTATAGATATATACAGACCTAGCTACTTATGATATATGTGTATGCCTAAGGCATGCATGACACTGATATTCGCCCCCCGGCTTCTGGAAGGATTCCCAGCGTTTGCCGGTCGACCAAACGGCACGGACTGGGGAGGGATTCGGTAATTACACCAAGGACCGCCTGCCTTCAAGCGGTACACAAGGTTGGCAAACGATGTGGTTGCCCAAGGTGGTTAGCCGTCTCGGAGGAAATCGCTCAAAGAGTTTTCCGACGCGTATGCACCGGGATGTTGTCGGCCAGCGTCCTTTTTCTCGGCTTTGGCTCGAGGCAGTCGTAGTCGCACTTGTGTCGGCCGTCTTTAGCACACCATTAGCCTGCCCTGAAGCCATAACTAGGTAGGTCGAGCCCAACTTTGATGGCTCGTCGCGCCCGTCCCAAGAACGAGGTGCGTGCTGCCTGTCCCACTTCGGGCAAAGACCCATATCGTCTGACCCATCGTGAAAGCGGAATCTCCTGTCCGAACAACAACTCCACTCAACCCAGCGCGGAAGCGAGAACGGACTCAGCCCTAAACCCACAACATAATCATCCCCAGACAGGTTTTGCGGCATCGACCCGGCGGTTCCCATCGCCAGCCGTCTGCATCTGTAGTGTAGGGGTTATCATCCCAGCCTTCCATTTCCTAGTGAACGACAGCTGGGGACTCGAGTTCGAGTCTCGACAGATGCATACTTGCACACCTCTTTTGCCATTTTTGGACGGTGGAGCGAGCTCCTCTCACTATACAGAATGACTAAACTCCTCGGTGAGAGCAGCCTGGTATGCTTGTTACATGCATTCATTGTCTGTTTCCGCTGTATATGCCACGTAATAGTCTACTATATTGGAACTGACAACAGCTCTTGACTCAACATGCGCCTACAACCCGTCTCCATTTGCTTTTGCTATTAACTCAATTATATTTGCCAGAGACATACGCCCCAACCTAGCCATCATTATTACATTTCATTAGATCGTAAACGTGCCATTGAGCCTCGAGTCCCGACTGCTTGCACCCACAAACACCTCGTACTCCCCCTCTGGGAGCCGCCACTGTTGCGCGACGACGTCCCACACGCTCAGGTCCCGCCTCGTCAGCCGGAACTCCACCGTCGCGCTCTCGCCCGCCTCGATGTACACCCTCTCGAAGCCCCTCAGCTGCCTAGCCGGGGTGCCCTCGACGGGGATGCCGACGTACAGCTGCGCGACCTCGTGGCCCGCCAAGCCGCCCGTGTTCTTTACCTGCGCCGAGACGACGTAGACATCCTCCCACAGCGCCGGGTGCCCTCCCTGCACTATCGCCACGGTGGGGTCAGGAAGCCCGGCCACTGGCTTGCCCACAGGCGACACCGAGAACGAGCCGTACTCGAACGTGGTGTAAGACAGACCGAAGCCAAACTCGTACCGCGGCTTGATGCCGTCGCGGTCGAAGGCGCGGTAGTCAATGAACAGACCCTCAGAGAAGTCATCCTGCGGGAACGGGCCCGGGTCGACGCTTGAGTTGAGGAGGGCGCCGTAATCGGACTCGGCGTGCGCGACGGTGTAGGGGAGTCTACCGCTGGGGTTGACATCGCCATAGAGAATGTCGGTGAGGGAGTGGCCAGATTCCTGCCCCGGAAGCCCGGCAAAGAGAATCGCCGTCACGTTGGGGTGGTCGGCCCAGGCGTCGACTACTCGCGTCCCTGTGTGACGTTAGTTGACTGTTCGCTGTGGTCACGGGCTGGAGGGGTAAATACCGGCAGAGTGCAGCACGACGATGGTGTTGGAGCAGGTCGCGGCGACATTGTTGACCAAGTTGTCACTGAATTGGTCCAAGAGACTGGTGCGGTCGTACCCTTCTGATGACCACGCGTTGATGAATACCAGGCACGCCTCGGAGTTGACGTAGACGGGCTGCGGGTTCTCCGAGTAGAAGTCCCACTTGATCACGCCACCGTCTGCGATAACACGCTCCTGTATAGCCTGGAAGGGGCTGATCACATACGGAGGGGTCGCGGTCCCGGAGCCGCCACCGGAAATGAGCGTACCGTTGAACGTGTTCCCTAGCGTGGACCCAAAGCTAGGGCCGTAGCTGGGATCGGCCCACGGCGTAGCGGGAACTGTGGCATCGTACCCGAAAACGGTAAGGAACTTGGGGTTTTTGAGCGGCAGTGTACCGTTGACGTTCTTGACGAGCACGGTTCCGGCAGCCCCAATCTCGCGAATGAGGGCCTTGTGACCGTTCTGCACGTCGACGGGCGCGTGCTTCTGGCTGTTGGAGTAGACGCCCGGAGCGGGATAGTCGTCGCCGTCCTGGCCGATGTAGTACCACGCGGCCAGGATGCGGGTAGTCATGTCCTCGAGCCGCTCGCGGGTAACGCTGCCGTTGTTGACGGCCTCGGCCAGAGCGGGTCCCCAATAGTGCACGCTGGGCATCACTAGGTCGAGGCCGGCGTTTGCGGACGCAACACCAGAGTTTTGAGCGTACCCTGCGTCGTCGTTAATACTTCGGGCATCAAGAGAGCAGACGGCAGAGCAACTTACAATCACTAACTACGAAGCCTTCAAAGCCAAGTTCTGTCTTCAGAACCCCGTTCAGCATCTTCGAGTTTTGGCAAGCATACGAGTTATTCGCTCTGTTGTAGCTGCACATGACCGAGGCGGCACCATTATGGATAGCATCCATAAAGGGGAAGACGTATAGTTCATGAAGGGCTCTGTCATCTAATAGATTTGAGCTGACTGCTTCTCCCTCGGTGCCGGGAATGCGGCGGTACTCCTGCTCGTTGAGCAGCCAATGCTTTGCACAGGCGATGGTGCCGGCATCCTGCATACCCTTGGTGATGCCGCCAACTCCAACAGACGAGAGGTAAGGGTCGTTTGAAAGCCCTTCCCAGTTGCGCCCGCCCCGTGCGATGCGTCCCAGGGGGCCGCCGACGGGGCCGAGGGCGACGTTGATGCCCTTGCCGCGATACTCGGCGCCAAGAGCCAGCCCGTAAGCATGCGAAAGATTGCGATCCCATGTGGCGCCAAGGTGTATGCCCGCGGGGAACGCGGAGACAAACTCCTGGCTGCGAACGCCGTCAGGTCCGTCTTGAAGACAGAGAGGCTGGACACCGAGGCGGGGCACGGAGCCGGTGTTGCCTGTACAGAGACCCGGCCAGCCGTGGGTAAAGTTGGCCAGCTCTTCGACGGTCATTTGGGCGGCGAGTGACTTTGCGCGTTGATAGGCCGAGGCCCACGCTTCGTTGGAGGTTCCATTGCCGACGGCTGCAGGCTTGTTAGTCCAAGTCCACAGGCTTTATGAGAAAGACGACAAGAGAGCCAAAGATGGAGAGAGAAACTGACGAGTCGGATACACTGGAGGGCTCTGTCCATAATAGGGGTCGATCTCATTGGCCTGAGCGGTGCAGAGCGTGAGACCTGCGAGGGCCGTAGCCAGCGTGGAGATCAACGTCTTGACCATCTTTCCGGGCTCGAAAAAGAGAATGAGCATGTGTGTCTGTCATCCATCATCTGTACAGGGCCAGAGAAATGGCTATTTAAGCATATTTCCCACCCTCGGCCCTCAACGTGCCTCGGAAACAAATACGTCGACGGCCGAGCAATCATCCCGAACACTGCACGCGACGGCGCATCCATCCCACGCCATTCTCTATTTTGACGTTCCCATGACCACGGACATGACAGCGGCCCACCGCGGGAACCCATCGCATACTGCGAAAGGGCACAAAAGTGAGATCATTGAGGACGCAACGCCTACGATTTGGGCACGCTAGTCAGTTGTAGGCGATGGGGAACCCACGCAGTACGTCGCATCCCGATGGCGGAGGAGGGGATTGGTCATCATCGAGCAAGGACGGTTCGTCGACGGTCTTGTCGTGATTCGTGAATGTTCGTCTGGTCAACCAGGCTGGCGGCTCTTCGGCCGTATTATCGCGGGGAAATCGTGGGGAAACACAGTCAGACAGGGGTGGTTGAGTGGGTTGGTCGGAAATCGTTGCATGTCGACTGACAGAAACAACGTGGACGTTGTGCCGGCATGTGGGAGAGTGCGGGGAAATTTGCAATATTGGACAGGGCTCAAGTCCTGCGGTTGGGTGGTCAGATCCCAAGACGGGAGAAGCGTTCGGCAATGAGGTCGATGGTCTTTGGCCGAAGTTGGGGTTGTCAGTTGTTATGATACACCCTATTGTTTATTTGTTTGCGCCGTTAACGGCACGAGTCAAGGTGACATTCGGGGTGGCTCACCAGTCAGTTGCAATGGGCGGTCGAATATCCGTTGATTATTTCGGACGGGGGTTTAGGGAATAGGTAGCAAGTGACTCGGTATTAGTTTCGTCGAATAGTAGTCGTGTCAGCCATGACGGGTGCTATATCTAGAACAGGGTCCTTTGATTGATACACAACAAGACTCATGTCGCGCCATCTGGTATCTTTCATCTCGATACGCGGCTTGTCATCATCGCTGCGCATCTTCGCAGCAGCTCATTTCGTAGCAAACCCATTGCGGAAAGGGACCGTTTGCTCTGTCGAATTCTGGGATGCCCCGAACGATCCCTCACAGACGGCGTCGGTGATCATCGGGCTGTCATACGGCAAATACTGAAACTTGTTCTTGCCTGAGGCCCTGAAGGTCAAACATACGCAATCCGGTGAAGCCGTCCGCAAGGTCGGACCATAGTGGTAAAATCGCCGATGGGTCACATGCAGAAGCCGTAGGTAGTAATCCGAATCTGGTTGACGTACAGCAATGCTTGCCGGGTCACGCCCTGTTAGCTCATATCAGCTTAGCGGTGCAATATCACAGACAACGGGATCCTTGGACCTCGAGCTGCCTTCTGCTTTGGGTCAAAGGCATCCCCGGGCAGGAAGGATAAGGAGCAGCCGGACTTGGAGACAATGATGGGTGGGACCTGGCCTGTGGCTGGTCAGACATGGACGACATGTGGGGTTGCTACCGAAGGTCAAACCTCAGCTAGATCCATCATTCGCGACTCCATGCGGTCAAGGCTCGTTGGACAGGACGAGGTTCGAAGCTCCTGCCTGGCTGCTGACGTAAAGCGAGGCCTCGTCGGTTTGCAGAACCGGAGTCAGCGCGTAGTGCATGTCAGACGGTGTCTGGTTTCATTGTATGCTGAATAAAGAGCTGTTTCAGTTGATTGATCGTCTCGGCGGGTCCAGGCCCAGCTTTTTGGCGGTTCTGGTGTAGTTATAGTGTGGAATCAATCGATGGCGGGGATGAAGGTCTAGAACTGTTTGAGACGGCGACGTCAGTTGTCCACACATATGTGTGTAAGGGAGGGAAATGATGTCAGGAAGGAGAGGTTCTGGCCGATGAGGTAGGTACGCCTACCTACAAGGCGGTCTACCGCCTTCTTGGTCGCACAGGTCCACAATCACGTACGGAGTACAGTATCGTAATACTATACCGGTACGTACCGGTTTACCACTGGAGAAGATAGGGAGCTACGGGGGAGCTCCCAGTGCGGCAGATCCATCCACGTCACTCTCAGCCAATTGTATTGCTGTATGTCTTGTTTGTCCAGGGGGTGTCCCCACTTGTCCCTGCGTGACACAAGGTTGCATTGCCGCGAACGGCCCAAGAGTAGCAGAGACTCACTCACTGTGTTGCTGTCGCCTAGCCGATAAGGATAACACACCTGACCGAGCGAGCGAGCCAGCGAGCGAGCAAACCAGCTCCAACCTTATCGCGACATCATCTACCTACCTACCAAGGTACCTATCTCCCTACCTACCTACCTACCTTTCTTACCTACACACATCACTTCATCTCTCCCTTCTTCCTCACCCACAACCATCGCCTCACCTTCTCTTCTCATCAAACAGCCTCATTCTGTCTGTTCCTAGAATCACACCTAGCCTGTTTTCCCTTTCCCTTTCCTTTCAAATATGCATCGCTTCAATTCTTGACCTTTGCCTGTCGTGAACCACTTTCAACATGGCCAATTCCCCGTCTCACCGGAGCCTAGCCTCGTCCACCTCGGCCGGCCGAGACTCCGGCTCCCTTTCACATTCCAGAGACCGCCGTGATGGCCCCTCCACCACATCCGCCGACGCCCTCGTCGACCCGGTGCCGGTTGAGACACTGGTGGAACACCTGCTTGCCGCCAAACGTTCCTTATCCTCCATAACCGCCGTCCTCCGCGCCAACGAGATAGCCACCGATGCTCGCCAAGCCCACGAGGACGCTGTCATCCTCTACGCCGAAACTCAATTCCTGCAGCGCGCCATCTCGGATCAGCTGGCTCTGCTGATCAAGGTCCGTCGTGGCCTCAAGAGGACCTACGATGCCGGCAAGCGCGACTTCAAAAACCTGGTCAAGACCATGGATGTCACCAACGAGAAGCTCCAGGACACCATGGCCATGCTCAAGAATACCACGGTTGAGCCCGTTTTCCGCCCACCTGGCGAGGCGCGACGCAACCTGATGGACTTTGTCGACGAGAAGAGCGTCCACGTCATGGTCGAGGCTCTGAAGCAGAGCCTTGGCGAGCTGCAGGTATGAAGTTTTGGTGCCAATCCCACTGTCCTATCCTTGCTCCCCTTCCAGCTGACACTCCGACCCCAAAGTCCATCCAGACATCGTTCGACGGCGATCTTCTACGATTTGACGACGACCTGCGGCTCCTCAAGAAGACCATGTCAGCATCACCACTGCCGCGCGCACCCTCCGATCCCTCTGCCTACGACCCCATACCCGAGTATCTCGCTTCCCTCGTCGATCACTCACACACCATGGCACAACTTCTGACGTCCCTGACGAAACATTTTGACCTTTGCGTCACGGCGGTCCGCACGACGGAAGGTGGCGCCGCCCTCGCGCGTCGAAGAGCCGCCGAGGCAACGCAATTGCAAGGCGGCGACAGCGTGTCAATATCCGGGGTGATTGCCGACCAAGAGTCACACATGCCCGATCTCGATCCAATCACTTCACAGGACCGCGCGGACATGCTGGAGATTGTCGTCAGCGATGCCTCCGAAGTCGACAGCGTTATGCAAGAGCTCAATGACCGACTTCAGGCCATGGAGGGTGAGTTCGCGGCCATGACGCAACAGACGGAGCAGATCAAGGCGGCGTTCCTCGGGACACTAGATGCGTTTACTGCCCTGGAAGATATGGGCGGTCGCATGGCCAGCTATATCGCTAGCGAGGCGGAATTCCTGCAGCGGTGGGAGGACGAGCGGTACACCATCTATAACAAGCTCGGGGAGATGGACGATCTCCGAGACTTTTACGAAAAGTACGCAAACGCCTACGACAATCTGATCCTCGAGGTCGAGCGGCGCCGCATGGTGGAGGATAAAATCTCCACCATTTGGAGGAAGGCCAAGGACAGCGTCGACAAACTGATGGAGAACGACCGGCGGGAGCGTGAGGGCTTCCGTCAAGATATTGGCGAGTATATCCCGACAGACCTGTGGCCCGGCATGGATAGCGGAATGAAGCGGTGGGAGCTCTTCGCGGTCGACGACGGCGCCGCCGAGGACGACGGGAGCGGCAGCCAGAGAAGCACGCCGGCTCTCGACAGGAGCGCCGTGGATGCCGCTAGGGACAGATTGGACCGGAGCCAGCAGCCATAGCGGCGTCTTACATTCGGCCGTGGTTCTCAGCTTGGTTAATACTATCAGAGCCAATGGCTCTGCCTCTTGTCTTTTCGGTTTTTTTTCTCTTTTCTTTTTGGTTTTTTGGTTTATTGGAGTTTATCTTTTGGAGTTCAAGGACTGGACAAAGACAGCGAAGACCTTTAGCAAGGCGTGGGACACGGTTTGGACGGCGGCAACGTCTTTTCTCCACTTTTGATTTGGTTTGGTCATTTCTATTTCCTTCAATGTATTGAATTGGTACATTCTCATTTCTACTGGGACTGTCAAGGATACTCGCAACATAAGGTCAAATTGTAAACCCCCACTCACGATGTAGCCGGCAATGGACTGCGTGGAGCGCTGGCATTTATCTGGTATTTGCGGTTCATCCGTGCTATTCGCCTTCTACCCGGGCAGCAAACCGCTTGTTTCTGTAGACCATCTCCGTTGCTTCTACCTTCGCAGGTAAGGCGTGCTGATAAACTGGCGTCGAGCGCCTGCCGTTCAGGCTTTGGGCTTTGGCTCTGTGTTCGATCAGGAAGTCTCTGGCATTTCTGTGGCCCTTGGTAACGGCGTGATCCAGGGGCACTCTCCCTCCGCCATCTCGCGCGTCTACCACGGCGCCGTGCCGTAGCAGAAGCTCAAGAACCCCGACGTGCCCAAGATGCGCCGAGATGTGCCATCGCGGTCCTCCTTCGCCTGGCGGCGACGGCGTGCACGTCGGCTCCGCTCCGCAGCAAGAGGTCGGCGACCTCCTGTGCGGGATTTGGAGGTTCCGGCACCTTCGATGGCCTTGCATTCAGGGTGTTTGTTTAACGGAGGGAGTCCCTGCAAGCCGAGCGGCCCCACATTGTCTAATAGACCACACTACGTGTATGTACAGGTACTGCATAGCATCTGTACATAAAACACGGTTCAATCTAAGCAGGGCAGAAAGAAAGTGGGCAGTTGGGTCCGGTTGGCAGGGTGGTGTTTGGATCTTTGATCTTGGCCGAAGTGATTGGTGCCGATATCCGAGAAGTCGGGGCTTGCTATGTATGCAGTCGCGTATGTACATAAGTACAGAGGTGGGTACACCGCAATCATGCCTTGCTTGCCGTGACATGTCGCGTTGCACTTGCAAAGAGAGCGTCACCGCCAGCCGCCTTTGCGCGGGCAGTCTCTGTAACACAGTTGGGTGGTTGTCGGACTGAGGAGGACGGGACTGACTCGATAGGGTCCAGCCAGGAGATTGGTTCATCCGATGTGTACCTACCTATGTAGGTACCTAGCGCTGATGGTCGGGCTAGGGAGAGTGAGAGGCCATCTCGAATGCATGCGGATGATCCATCTCCGTATCCGTAGAGGTAGAGAACGGGATATGTACGATGTACGTACCGTACTGTACCGTAACGTTCCTACCTCAGCGTCTCTGGTTTTACATAAGCCAAGAAAGTTATGTGGAAATGCCGTGGCCGATACCAAGACAAGACCGACAGACCCAGACGGGCCTTGCTTTGCACGTGACTCTGGGCAATTCGACGCGTAACTGACCCCTGCGCAGCTGATGGACTGCTTGCTTGCTGTAACCCCTGCGGCGATGCCCGGGTTGGCTCCTGTCTGCATCTGCCCAATGACGTTACCATACGCAGCGCACGGGTGGGAGGCTAGCCGGACTGGCATTTACACTTGGGCGCCTACGCAAAGTACATACAGATATTGTACCAACGGAGGGAGTATAGTAGCCTATGGTCCTCTATGGCTATCCATGTGCGGAGTACTTGGGAAACAGAGTAGAAGCAATTAAGGCCAGGGCGAGAGAAAGGGGAGAACAAAGTACGGACCGCACGGACTGTCCCCCGGAGCACAGAGCACAGAGCACAGAGCACAGAGCACAGAGCCCAGACCAGGAGGGGAGGGGAGAGCAGGGGAGGGAACCAAAGAGAGATCAAAGAAGAAAGGACGGCGGCACAAAATGAGGGACGGGCGCCTGCTCCCGTCATTAGTTTAATTATTTATGAAATGGCGCCGTCATCGTCATGGAATAAAACGAAACCAAACGAAACCGCCCATTCGAATCAATCATCCCCTCCGCCGTCCATCGCGACTACCTACCTATTCCAGGACCTCTCTTTCCTTTCTCCTCCATTTCATCTCCGCTACGCAGGTAGGTAGGTACTTGGGTAGTCTTGATTGTCTTTCCATTACCCTCTTCGTCGTCGTTAAACCCCTTTATCTAGACTAGTATCGTCGTCGTCGTCGTCGTCGTCGTCGACTCCTCTCCCAGAGAATGTCGCAACAATACGGCCAGTCGGCCGGCTACTACGGTGGCGGCCCTCCTCCCCAGCAGCCGCCCTACGATCCCAAGAACGCCCAACAGTACAACAACAACTACCAGCAGGGCTACCCTCCGCCGCCGCCCCAGGGATACGACAACGGCAGCAATGGCTACGGGTACAATGCGCCGCCCCAGGGTTACGACCCCGAGAAGTACACCTTCGAGCAGGCTTTCAAGGTCGACAAGCCCAAATACAACGATCTCTGGGCTGCTATTCTGGTGCGCCGCCCACCTCTCCTCTCTTACCCTCCTCTCTCGTCGTGACGACGCTAACACCGAGCCTCAGTTCATCGCAGTCTTCCTCGGCTTCGCCGCCGTCTCGGGCCTGACGATATCGGGCTACTCCGCGACCAAGAACCTAAACGGCGGCGGCATCTACGATGGCCGCAACACCTTTGGCCTCAGCACAAACACCATCGTCCTCTTCGCCTTCGTCCTCGCCGCCGCCATCGTCCTGAGCTACGCCTACGTCTGGGTCGCCCGCCTGTTCCCCAAGGCCTTTATCTGGGTCACCGGCATCCTCAACATCGTCTTCGCCTTCGTCACCGCAATCTACATGCTCTCGCGCCGCTACTACTCGGGCGGCATCGTCTTCCTCATCTTTGGCGTCTTCCTCGTCCTCGCCTTCATCAGCTGGATCCCCCGCATCCCCTTCTCCGCCCTCATGCTCAAGACCTCCATCAAGGTCTCCAAGAAGTACGGCCACGTCTACCTCGTCTCCTTCCTCGGCGGCATCCTCGCCGCCGCCCTCGCCGCCTGGTACTCGGTCACTCTCGTCGCCACCTACTCAAAGTACCAGCCCTCCCAGAACAACCCGCAGTGCAGGAGCGGCCAGTGCAGCCAGGGCAAGGTCATTGGCCTCATCGTCTTCATCACCTTTGCCATGTACTGGATCTCCGAGGTGCTCAAGAACGTCATCCACGTCACCATCTCGGGCGTCTACGGCTCGTGGTACTTCTGCGTCAACAACTTCCCCAAGGGCGCCACCCGCGGCGCCCTCAAGCGCTCGCTGACCCACAGCTTCGGCTCCATCAGCTTCGGCAGCCTGATCGTCGCCATCATCAACTTCATGCGCCACCTCTGCTCCATCGCCCGCGACCAGGCCGCCGGAGACGGCAACATTGTCGGCTACGTCCTGTTCTGCATCCTGGGCTGCCTCATCTCGCTGCTGGATTGGGCCGTCAGCTTCCTCAACAGATACGCCTTCTCCCACATTGCCCTCTACGGCAAGGCCTACATCCCCGCCGCCAAGGACACGTGGAAGATGATCAAGGACCGTGGCATTGATGCTCTTATCAACGTGAGTAATCTTCGGGCTCCCTCCCACATCCGTGTCGATGGACTCGGTAGCTGACCATTGTACAGGAATGTCTCATCGGCCCCGTCCTCTCGTTCGGTGCCACCTTCATCGGCTACGCCTGCGCGCTCCTTGCCTACCTCTACATGGTCTTCACCAACCCCGCCTACAACCAGGGCGGCAATTACACGCCCGTCGTTGTTGCATTTTCCTTCCTCATCGGCCTCCAGATCGCCAACGTCTTCACGACGCCCATCTCCAGCGGTATCGACACCATCTTTGTTGCCTCGGCCTGGGACCCCCAGGTGTTGATGCGCGACCACCCCCAGCTCTACGACGAGATGGTCCGTGTATACCCCCACGTCCAACAGGCCATCCACGCCTAAAGGTCTCGTCGGGTGTGATTTGTGTTGTGTGAGGTTGCCACTGGGACGTGTCCCGGGCAACGGCGTACGAGATTGTATACCCCTCGCAGCGTTTGATTTTATGTAGCAAACCGCGATAATGTAATTGCCAATGATTCACCTAAAGCAGACTGAGTGTATGGCGAGTGAGTGAAGATGGTCCATCAAACAATGGGTATTTGGTTGGCAGGAGTAAGGGATGCCAGACCTTGCTTTAGCCATTACATGGTGTCGAACTCCAGCCCACCCAAGCTCGCTCGGCGTACGGCCAAGCAAGGCAAGGCTCATGTCCAACCACCGAAATTGAAAGTTTTGCCTCTTCCTTGAAAACGCTTTTCTGTATTGACGGAACAGATAAATCCCCCAGGAGGATGCAAAACTTTTCCGTTTAGTTATATATACCGTCCATGTCATCATCATGTGCATGACATGGACGAGGCAAAAGGATTGACCAGCCTGGGGGTCGAACCCAGAATCTCCTGATTGCACAATCTCCGAATCCCCTAGCTTGAGAAGAATCCGCGAGTCGTAGTCAGACGCCTTGCCATTGGGCCAACCGGCCGGGTTGGAGCGAGTTCCAGTTGTGGAACCGCTGTTGGGAAAAGGACGAGAAACTGGCGTTCAAGAACGGTCCGGTCTGCGGGATGGGCGGGATTCATGGAGGGCCTGCCTGCGAGGTAAAGAGAATTTTTTTTTTTTGCAGAATTTTCACTGCAGAATTTTCACAACAGAATTTTCACAATGGGCTTTGCGGGTCTCGTGTTGGGGTGCTCCCGGGGAATGGCCGGGTCGGAGACGAGCACGGGCCCGCCGGTGTGGGGGTGGAGGACGCCCGGAGGTTCGCCGACGTGGCGGCTAGGAGGACGGCTGGATACCGGGCGGTGCGTAAGGTATTATATGTAACCGAACCCTTGGGCGCTTACGGGCCAGTTCGAGGCCGACAAGAATCAAAGATACTTGCTGACCACATCCCCTTGTGAGGACACACGCAGCGTACAAGAATGCCCAAATCTCAAGCCCCGTTTAGTCTATACTTGTTGATTACAATATACGTAGATACCTACTAACACAGCAAACCTTTTGACAAATGCTCGCTGGCTGAAGTCAAACTCTAATCTCGTAAACTCGCCCAGATTGCCCGACGCCTGGCATCTCTGCAACACACACTCACCGGCCTCACCTCGGGATCCAGAGGCCCCCGTTCCCAAACGCCCGGTCCCTCAGCGCGGCCCCCTCGGTCCTGACCCCGGCCAGGTGCAGCGGCACGCGGTCGACCTGCTTCTGCACGCGGTCCCTCGCCTCGACGTACCGGTCCGCCAGGCTCATCTCGCTCCGCGCCGACCGGAGCCTCTCCCGCGTCTCGTCGGGCCCCCAGCTGTCGCGGCTCAGGCTGGCCACCGCGAGCAGCACGTCGGCCCCGTAGGCCGCCAGCGCCGCGTCCGACCCGTCCGCCGGCGGCGCCGACGCCCGCAGCTGGCCCATGACCAGCACCTTGAGCCGCGCCCCGAGGAACCGCGCCCCGCCGAACTCGTGGATCAGGTGCACCGTCACGACGTTCTTGGCCGCCACCCGCGGCGTCGCGTACGGCGCCGGGCCCACGGTCACGATGCTCTCGTGCCACTCGGCCGACACCCCCGCCGCAGCAGCCGTAGCCTCCGCCTCGAGCCCCGGGCCGCCGCCGCCGCCGCCGCGGGGCGGCACGACGCGCGCCCAGCCAAAGTAGACGCCGCGCATGCGCAGCCTGACGTCCTCGGGCACGTCCGTCAGGTTGGCCGTGGGCACGCCGAGCTCCGTCCCGCCGCGGCCGGTGCCCCGCGCAACCTTGCCGTCGAACTTTATCGGGAACGGCTCGCTCGGCCCGTCGTCCGAGCCGACGACCTCGGGTGGCGCCTCCTGGAACCCACCGCCGCCGCCGCCGCCGCCGCCGCCAATGCCTTCGCCCGACTGCCACGCGTCGTAGCCCGCGCCCCGCACGGCCGCGTACCGGTCCTCGCAGGCCGCGACGTGCGTCCTGACGCCCGACTTGTCGATGCCGGCCTTGACGTGCGCGATGTGCGCCGCGTGCTTCGTCACGGCCCTGGCCTTGGAGAGGTTCTTCGCGCGGGCCTGCACGACGGCGGCGGCCGGGCCGACGTACTTGTTGACGACCGCCGACGCGACGACGGAGCCGGCCTTGATGCCGATCTCGAGGGGCATGGTGGCGAGGCTCGCGCCGCGCACGACGCTGGCGTCCGCCGAGGTGCTGGCGACGCGGAACACGGGGCTCGGGCAGAGGACCTTGCGCTTGCCGCCGCCGCCGCCGCCGCCCGAGCAGAGGACGAGGCGGAAGTAGCCGTCGTCGGCGGCGGCGGGGATGCGGACGACGTGCGTCTCCCTGGGCGCGTGGGCGGCGAGGGTCCCGGGCGGCTTCCTGAGGAACTTTCTGATGTCGCGCTGGCACCCCCTCTCGTCGCCCTCGGCGAGGTCGGCGGGCGCGGCGCGCGACGAGGGCGTGACGTCGAGCCAGGACGTGGTGGCGCCGACGAGCGACCTGAGGCCCATGCCCATGCTGCCCGAGAAGCCCTTCCGTTGGAGCCAGACGGTGCGCGCCGGCGGCAGCGGCGCGTCGGAGAAGATGGTCACGGTGACGGAGGTGGACGGGCCGCGGTACCAGACGAGCGCGCCCGAGTGGCGGAGGATGGAGTGGTGCTTGGTGCACTCGAACGGGTGGCTGACGAGCCCGCCGGCCAGGTACTTTGTCTCGTCGAGGGCGGTCTGCCAGAAGGACTTTTCCGCCGCGGCCTGGGGGTTTTCCGTCGCCGCGGGCGGTGGCGGCGGCGGCGGCGGCGGCGGCGCTCCCGAGGGGGGCGGCGCGAAGTAGGTTGGCGAGGAGACGGGGGGGCGGGGGCCGGCGAGGGGGAAGGTTCCCGACGTCGGCGGAGGACCGGGGGACGTGGGTGAAGAGGAGGAGGGCCGGTACGCGGCCGCGGGGAACGTCTGCGCGGTCGGCGACGGCCCGGGGAAGTGCGGACCGGGGCTGGGCGGGGCGAGCGACTGCTTGTCGAAGCCGAGGGTCGAGGGCGGCTGGAGCTGGTAAGGCGACTTCTCGGGAGGAGCGGTCGCGGGGGGGCCGGGGAAGTATTCCCCCCCGTGGTCCGACGGCGCGGGCGACGGCTGCCGGCCGGGGCCGAAGGTCGACGAAGGCTGCTGCGGCCGGTACGGCAGTATCCCGGGGCGCGCAGACTCGGCGGGCGCGGTAGGGTACCCTCCGAAAGCCGGGGGTGCCGGCGAGTGTGCCGATTGCTCCCCGTGATGGGAAGGCGACGGCGGGGCTTGCGGCCGATACGGCCTGTACTCCTGTCGCTCGACGGCGAGGCGGCCGCGGGAATCGACGCCCGGGAACTCCTCGTAGGCCGGGGGCGGGTCGTGGATGGAGGGCGTGGCCGACTGCCGGAGGTTGGGCGTCGACCGGGCGCCGCGGAGGGGCTGGTGGCGTTGGGGAAAGGGGTCGAAATCAGGCGGCGGCGGCGGGCCCGGGGGAGGGCCCGGCAGGGGTTTGCGCCTGAAGACAGCGGCGCCCGGGGCGTCCATGACTCTCTCTCTCTGTCTCTCCCTCCCTCTCTCTCTCCGTCTGTGTATGTGTGTGTCTGTCTGTCTCTCCTGTTTGCAGGTTTTCGCCGCTCCTGTGCTGTTGGTTTCCGGTGTGGGGGTTGCCCTTGTTCTTCTTTTGGTTGTCGTTGACCCCGTTCAGCGGGCGCGCGGCCCAATGTTCATCGAAGGAGTTCGTACGTGGGTTAGATGGAAGATAAGATCAGAAGAAGGGGTGAAGCAATAAGCAGTTTTGTTGGGGCTTTTCCCTCTCTTTCTCTCTCTCTCTCTCTCTCTCCCCCAAGAATTGCAAACCCCCTCCCTCCCTTCCCCTGAAATTTCGGGCGACCTGAATCTGGAAGTGTCTCATCACGTGTCGCCAAGCTGTTGAGGGGAGTTTTCCACCATCTTTCAAGGGGGGGGGGGGGGCATTCCATCGGTGAAAGTTGGTCAAAGCGTTTTTTATTATCGCTAAAATAACATTGCCAATAAATAAAAATGGTCTTTCGATATAGTTTGTCGGTTCGGCCGGGGTCGGGAGACGGGGGCTTTGATACGGATACTCTTGGCCAACAGAAGACACAGTCGAGAGTTTCAAACTCAGTCAGCGCGCGAGAAAACACGGCAAACCCGCAGCAGACCGTCCGCGCTCACCACGTCACCCAGTCGCGATTGTCACCGATGCAGTGTGTTTCGGTATTTAGTTGTTGCGCGAGCCAGCCGGAGCGCAGGGAGACGAGGTTATCACACCGTTGGCATATTGCACTTCTCCCTTCTGCGAGCAAGCCGCCCCAAGGCCTCCGCGGGCATCGGCAAAGTCGCACTGCGAGGGCCCGAAACCGGCGCTCCGGCCTGACGCCTGGCAATGCCGTCCCCGTCGACGATGGATTGGGAGGCAAAGTTGTTTTTTGGCAGATGTTGATTGTAGCCTTTCGCACAAAGCTACAGCCGGCGCGGTACCTACCTTTGATGTGCCTGTTCTCTTAGACGACTTATTAACTCGTACCCTATTACTCGCGCACCGAGTCCAGTTTACGCAACATACCACGTGTGTATGTCATGTGTGTATAATTCAAGCTGCTTTTCTCTCTCTCTCACACACACGCACACACACGAGGCGCGCGTGTGACGTTGAACCCAGACGCCGCATGTCTCGCTCTTCCGACCACGTCTTGAATATCTAACCTCCCCCCCCCCCTCAACCGCCCAGAATCACATTACAGAAACCCACAAAACCATTACCATCCCCCCCATTACATGCGTGTAGTTTTCAAGAGTAAGCGTCTTCAACCTCTCTCTCTCTCTCTCCCTCCCTCTCTCCCCCCCTCTCTCTCCCATCTTCACCTCCCCCACCGCATCCACAGGGCGCACCCAGCGACGAAGGCGAAGCCCATCAGGATCAGGTTCGTCAGCGCCCCCTCCACCCACCGCTTCGTCGCCATCTCCTCCCTCGCCTTCCACCCGCCGCCCGGACCGACCGCGTTGGCGTGCGGGAACGGCGCGTCCGGCACCTCCTTGCCCAGGAACCTGCACAGCGGCTCCCACCCCTCGTCCGCCGACCACTCGAGCAGCCGCTCGGGGGGCACCATGCCCCGGATCATGTCGCAGTGCTCTGTTTCCACCCTCCCCCGCGGATGGGGTCATGGTTAGCGATACAGTCTCCCCCGGCTAAACGGGATATGGGGGGGGAAGAAAAAGAGGGTTGAAGGACACAAAAAAAGACTCACCCCGGTAGATCCACTTCCCGTTCCTCTTGATCGCCTTCGCCATGTCCCCGTCCGGCGCGCGGAAGAAGAGCGCCCAGAGGAAGCGGTGGTAGACGTGCCACGCCCAGAAGGCCTCCCGGTCCAGCAGGCTGGCCACCCAGAAGCTCCAGCTCTCGTTGACGTGCACCAGCGTCTTGACCGCGCTGCGGTGCCACGCGTCCAGGTCCCGCCGCACGTTGAGCACCACCTTGGCCTCCGGGTACGCCCGGATCATCTCCGCCGCGAAGCAGCTCGCCGCCGCGTCCGTCACCGCCACGCAGTGGCCCACCAGCTCGTCGAACTCGGCCGCCGAGATGCTGCAGTCACCGCCGCCGCCGCCGCCGTACCACTTCTTCCGCGCGAGCCTCACCCACCCCGTCGCCGGGATCGGCGGGTCTTCGTAGACTATGTCCCACCCGTGGTACGTGTGATCGTACCCGAGCATCAGCAGCGCCTGCTGCAGGGACTCGGTCGCGCTGCGCGGCGGGCCGACGCAGAGCACCTGCATCGGCCTCGTGCGCGTGCGCTTCGGCGGCGGCGGGATGCGGTAGACGTGGTTCTCGAGGAAGCGCCACCACCAGTGGTTCAGGCTCGAAATCGGCGTCATCATGGCTGCGGCGGTGCGGTGCGGTGCGGTGCGGTCCGATGCGGGCGACGGGCGACGGGCCTCTCGGGCGTTGGGAAGATTGGGGGCACTTTCGCCGTGGCGCGGGAGTGAGCTTCTCGATGCTCCCGATCCGTCCGTTCTTCTCTTCTTTTTTTTCTTTTTCTCTTCTCGAATTCGTACCAACTGGTGGTAACCTTTCGCCCGCCGTTTTGACGAGTCTGTCAGTTCCGCTAGCGACCGAAAGATGAGTTGGGCTGCAGACCGAAAGCTACCGAGCGTGCATACGTCTGCGTTACAAGTCAAAAACGTGCGGCAGCAGTCCCTTAAATATCGAATCGAGAGAAGCCCGCTCTGCGGATGAACCTCCAAACCATGTGCGTAGGGACGTTTGGAGAAGACCATACGCTGTCATGGCGCTGGGGCTGGCTGGCTGGCTGGCTGGCTTTGCCATTCCGCCGTTCCCAGCAGCTGCGGCAAACAAATGGCATAAAGAATCCCTGCGAACCCCCGAAAATGATGGGAAACTCGCAAAGCTGGCACTGGCTGTTGTGTTGCATATCATCGGACGAGGGGGGGGGGAAGGCATAAAGGACGGCCTCCGCACAGCGCAGGGCTCGGCCGCGGTGCATCCGCTTCCCCATACCCGCTTAACCGCATGTAAAGGGACGGCGAATGGAAAGGCTTCCCGGCGAGCTTGCTTGAACATGAGGAGCCACTGTACGCGGACACCTGTTTGAACTGAAAATGCCTTGGATGTATGCGATGCGGCCCGACAAGGCGTTGCTTATACGACCTTGGAGGACCCGTACAGGAACCGGGAGCCGACCATGGCCGTTGGCCTCGGCTTCAGCCGTGCTTGCAAACCCAATACCCTTCCTTGCCACCCTCTTCCGTCTCTAACGAACGCCAAAACTTTGTCCACCCCGGGCGCCCGTCGCTCCGCAGGTGCTCAACCTCCTCGACCTCGCCCTTCTGGCTCTCTGCGGTCAGCAGTGCCGTATACAGTGACTGGTATAACAGGATTTGCTTCTCGATACCCCTGGGCATGGCATCGATAGGACCCAGCACGAGCGACTGGAGCTCGTCCGCGTTCACCTCGCCGAGTGTGGAGATGAGAAGCGTCGTGACGTTCGGGCGCGGCACCGGGACCCGGCGGACAGAGCCCTCGAAAGAGATGTGCAGTCGGCGCAGGGCAGGAAAGGTGGCCGTGATACCGCCCACGATACGCAGATACTGGTCGCGGGGGCTCAAGGCGCGGAGGTCCTGGATCAGAGGCGCACCGGCGGACGGTCGCGGCGCCTTGTCGAGCGACCGGTCGATGAGAGATTCGTCGCGATCCGGAATGCGAAACTCGAGCGACGTGATCCAGTCCAGCTGCGGCGTCGCCATGGCGTACGGAAAGTACATGGCTTCAAGCCTCTGCTCAAACTTGAACGTATTGCTCGCATACAAGACCTTGATCGTCTCTTCGTACCTGCGGGACTCGTCAGTACTGGTCGTCCGACCTTTGCCGAAACAAAGCAGTTGGTCTCATCTCATGCAACATGGAAGACTGTCTGCCCCGTGTGCGGAGAGAACTCACGCCTGCCGACATGAAAGCAGCCACGGCAAGATGCCCAGATACGTCTCCTTGGGCCCGCATGTCTGGAAGAAGCCTCTAGGACACTGATCGGACAGCTTGGACTCGAGACGGCGGTCGTCCGGGCCGCACACGCAGCTCCACCAGTACCACTGCGGCACGACGCTGGCGTCGGCGAAAGGCGGGTCCATGGGCGACACGCCCGGCGAGTGCGGGTACCAGGCGGGCACAGGCTGGTGACCTTTCCGCCATCGCACGTCGGGTTGAAGGCTGCGTCGGTACAGGAGGTAGAGATGGAGGATTTTGTGGCCGAAGGCGAGCTGGTAGATGTAGTACCGCAGGTCGGGTGTAAGGACGTCGAAGAAGGGGCTCTGTGAAACTGCCGCAGTGCCAGCCTCCTCGACGATGTCGGTGGACGGTAGCCTTGTCCGAATGGTAAGCGAGCTTGTCAGAAAGCCGGTTCCGGTGTCGCCCCCTTTGATCGCTGTTGCCGAGGCAGCATCCGCATCCGGAGCGGTGTGAGGCGCGTTGCGCGGCTTAAGGCACGCCGGCAATTCGCGATCCGGGCTTGGTACTCGGAGGAGCGATTTCGACATGGCTGTTGGGGAGAGCTGTTGTTGGGCGCAGCGCTGGGGGAGGGGGGGGCTGCGCAGACAGGGGAGCAATGCGGGGGTTGCCGGCCAAAAGAGGTAAAGAAGCTGTTACGTCTGCGGGGGCTTAAAGGGGATAAGACGAGTTTGAATGTGTGAGAAACGTCGTTGGAAGAAAAACCGTTGTTGTAAATGGTCCTGCAGACAATGGGATTGTGACATGTATCCCATCCCATCCCATGCAAGGTACCTAGGTACCTACCTACCTTCCTTGGGTACCTCCCTAGGTACGGTACCTAGGCAGGAGCGCCACAGTGCGCCTGCTCTGGAATTGGTGAGAAGGCGCGGGAGGGAGGGTACGTATCTTTTGTAACGGGCAGGCCTAACAGGTGCGGCAGGGCAGGGGCAGGGCAGGGCAGGCACACAGTGCAAAGGAATCGATCTCTCTCCCTTCGTGCCTGCGATCAAAGGGAATGTTGTTGTTGTTGTTGTTGTTGTTGTTGTTCCATTTCCCGCCGGGATGCTCCCTGAGAGGACAAAGGGCGACTGGAAGGATTGCCAGCTGCCGCCAGATGGCTGTGTGGTAAACCTTACTGGCAACACCTCAGCGCCTTGGGGTATCTGCCGGCTGGGGCTAATGCTAGGGAAAACCTTGAAAGACAAGAAAAGCCTAGTGCAATTGATTACAGCTGCACAGGGCGGCGGCATAAAGGGTGTACTTTGTTTGTCAAAACAACCTTACCTCTCTAGAAGGGCCTTCTGCTAATCGCCTGATGAGGTGTGCATCTGATTGGTGTGTTTTTGTGCTGATACGACTGTCAGTTAAAGGCTGGTTGGTGATGTAATTGTTAGTGCTCAGGACAGATGCGTCGAGGGATTGATCGGGTATGCGGCCTGTTAGGGGGCACAGGCGGCATTTTATACGTTTCTCTAACAGAGGCATCCGTGCACCAATGGGGCTGGCTGGCAAAACAAACACATCGTACAAGGCACAGAGAGTTGCGATCAAGGGTGGTTGGTGATACTGCACCCCCTGAATCCGATTGCTGCGATGCGATACCCCTAAGTCTACCTCAGCGTCTCACGGACGTTCTTGACGTGCCACACGCCCCCCTTTCCGACGATGAAGATCTCGTTCCCGTGGAACGCCAGGTTGACGGGGTTGTTGCCGCCCCCGCCGACGCGGATCGAGCCGAGCGTCAGCCCGGACTCGGGGTCCAGCACGTCGACGACCTCGCCGCCCGCGCCGAATATCAGCCCCGAGTCGCTCACGCGCACGCCGTCGTAGATGTACTGCATGGGTCGGCTGAGCAGCCGCTTGTTCGTCAGCAGCGGGAGGCGCGCCCCCGTCGCCGACGAGACGGCAAAGTCCCACGCCCAGAGGTCGCGGTCGCCCAGCGGGTTCCGCCGCGACGGCTTGACCTCGAGCGCGCCCGTGCTCGCCAGGTAGAGCGTCTTGCCGTCGCGCGACAGCGACACGCCGTTGGTGTTGCCCTGCAGCCACGCCAGCTCTTTGACGCGGAGGTTGGTGCCGTTGACGAAGTAGAGCGTGGGCACCGTTGGTTGTCCGTAGGGGTTCAGGTCCCGGCCCTGCAATGCAATGTCAGCGACAAGAGACACACGTCGACAGTGTTCCACAAAGGTGTCATCAGATCAGGGCACATACCCAGCCAGAGTCCGAGTCCGTCAGGTAGTAGTTCCCCTCGCGGTCCATTTCAATATCGTTGAAGCTCATAAAAGGCCGCTCGTAGAAATTGTTGAGCACAGTCTTGCGCTCCCACGTAATAGGGTCGATCGTGGCAAGGTAGGCCGTTTCATCCGGGCCTCCATCCGTAACGACGTGCAGCTTGCCGTTTTGATACACGCAGCCGTGGACGTTGTAGGTGGGCGGGTTGGTGCGGATCTTGGTGAGGTTGTTGGTCCGCACGTCCAAGATGTACTGCCAGTCGTGCGTGCCGTTGCCGCCCTCGGGCGGCGGCCCCCATTCCACGAAAAACAGGAGCGACTGCTCGGGAATATAGCACGCCGCCTCGTGTATCATGAATGGAAGAACCTGCAACTGCTCGACCGTTGCCTCTGATCCGATTATGTCGAAAAAGCGTTCGTCATAGGCGACGAAGCTCGTCTGGTTGATGTGCTGGTTGCTTCATCGCACATCATTTCGTGTTCGTGTTAGTCGAGACACTCTCCCGAGGTAATATCTAGCCATGTAGGCTGATGAGAGAGAGAGAGAGAGAGAGACTAACATGGCGGCGACCCCCGTGTCCGAGACTTTGGCGGCAGAAGGCGCGTCGAACACGGAGCGGTTAAACTGCCCCGGGATCACGGCAAGCAGGGGGTCCTCATTGGAAACCCACGCCCAACGATCTGTGTCGAAGCCGGAGGGCACGGCATCGAGCTGACAGAGCACCGGGCCCACAAGGCCGAGAAGGACGCTGGCTGTAGATTTAGTGAGCATCCTATTAAGATTAAATAATATCCGTACGTGTCAGTAAATATATCACTGTAGGATGGTGTCGTATGAAACTTGGGGTCCGAGGTTAAACAAGGCCTTTATATCTGCATCTATCCTCGCTAAAAAGAGCTAAAAAGCTGTCGACCCCATGTCATCGGACTCTGTCCGATACCGGTATTCTTCGCCGTTGTCCACACCTCCGCAATACCGAATCAGTGTTTCCCCGCACTTCTCCAAGATTTCGGACTCCACTCCGTTGTTACGGATAATCTCCGAGATGCTCATCAATGCACTTACCGAGTAATGGTCATGACACGGCCCTCTTGGCAGCGGAAGGGCTATGGAAGCGGGCTGATGAAAGGAAAGCGCAGCAGCGAGGCGAAAGGTGAAGTCCTCGGGGAGGCCGACTATATATACCCAGATCCCGCGAGCAAACACGCGAGTACGTCATCGTAGTGACACGACGGCGTATGCTAGAGCGTAAAAAAGCACCGCAAATACAACGAGTCATACATCGAGGTTATAATCTATATATGGTACTGGCGACTCTAGGCGGGTCAGGCGCGTTGCGTGGACGAGAGTAAAGCGATTCCAATTTATATGCAATAAAGAGGTTGGACGGTCAAAGAATGTACCTTGGCTAGCCTAAATAAACCAATGGAGAAAAGTAGCCCTCCAACAGACTTCTTTTTTTGGGGGGGGGAGGGGGCCCCCTCACTCAGTCCCATAAACGATGTCCGCCTCTCTGGACGCAGGAGTCACCTTCAAATCACTCACGGAGGAGCCCGTGATGTTGGCCGCCACCGTCGTCTGGAACGGAGCCAGAAGCTTGAAGTACCCGGTCCACTCCGACGGCCAGGCCGGCAGGAGGCGGATCTGGGTGTTGTTCTGGGCGAACGTCTGCATGAGCATCTCTTGGAGCCCGATCGAGGCGCTGCCGTAGTGGTTCATGTCCGGGGACCAGTCGTAGTTGGGCCCCTTGAAGGTCGGGAACCGGTACGCGGTGCTGTCCGCGAACCTGTCGACGGTGTTGCCGGCGGCGCGGCCCGTCAGCCCCATGCGGGCGAACCAGATCTGATCCTGCCTCCAGCCGCTAGACACACCCTTGGTTAGCATCGCGCTCGACCCGGCCGGGAGGGGGCGGAGGAAAAGGGCTCACTATGTGCCGTTGTAGGTCGCGGACTGGCTGTCATTGAAGTACGTGTTCATGGCGTAGCTCAGGTTGGTCGGCTGACCAAGGCCGTACTCGCCCCAGGCTGTCGAAAGGTCAGGGAGGTGAGAATGGGGGGGGGGCTCGGATACAGAAAAAAAAAACTCACGAAAGATTGCGTACATTGCCGTGGGCTCGTTGTTCATCGTGAAGGAGTAGTTCGTAGCCGGGGCGATACACACGAGAGCTAATTCTCCGGTCAGATGATCCAACCCAAACATCAACTTACAGCAGGCCGCCACCACTTACATGTTGCACCCGGACACGGCTGCATCGGCGTCGCCGGCACCCGGGCGGAGTAGCTCTCGTAGTAGGAAGCGTTCCCCTTGACGAGGCTGGCGCCGGTCTGCAGGAGATCGCTGATCGTCTTGCGCAACCCCGAGACGGTCGACGCGGGGTTCAGGGCCAGCTTGTACGTCTCGGCCCCAGAGGCCGGGTAGATGATCAGCGTGCCGTTCTCCTCGAGCCCGTTCCGCTGCTGGTAGTACTCGTCGAACCACGCGAGCTGGTACTCGATGAACGAGATCCAGGGGGCCACGTCGACGCCGCCGTGCAGGTTCGCCTGCAGCACCATGTCGGCGAACTCGTTCGCCGCGTCGCTGAGCCAGCCCAGCCAGTCGTTGAAGAGGATGCCCGGAGGGTAGAGCGAGGTCCGCTCACCGCCTCCCGAGTACGCGTTGGCGTCGTACTCGTACACGTTGGGCAGGCCCGTGTTGTCGATCTGCTCCGACGTAAGCCCGACGTCCAGGCCGAAGTACAGCTGGCCCAGCTTGCGGCTGGTCGGCGAGATGTTGCTATAGAAATTGAATTGCTCTGCTTTCGTGTTAGACTGGATTCGGCTGCCTGGTCGTGAACAACGGGGGCCGACTTACGAGCCATGATGTCGAAATCGCCGCTCTTGAGAAGCGGCCAGTACAGAAGCCTCTGGTTCTGGGCCGTGAACGTACCGCCAGACCATCTTCTGAAGTCTGGAGTGAAGCTCTCCTGGCCGCGTACGAGAATGGGATCAAAAGTAAACAGCCCGCCGTTGAACCTGGTCGGGTATTTGCCCTTGGCGTTGCAGGCCATCATATACCGGAAGTACTGGTAGTTCTTCCCGACCTGGAAGCCCGGGTCCGTCGGCGGGGCGTCTGGGTTGATGATGATGTAAGACCGGTCCCAAAACGAGTGCCACCATTCGATTGTGTCGGTCTGGCTGGCCGTTGGGATCAGTGAAGCGCTGTTGATCAACCCCGAGACCCAGTCCTCTACATTTGTCGTCTGGTCCTGTCCTGTAGCGATGTAAAGCTGGAATGATCTAGAAGGCGAACTCGACGCTAGGTTATACGACGTGTAGCTGGTGTTTATGTATGTTCCGGTCGTGATTGAGCCAGGTTCAAGCTGGGGGGACCTCATGTAGGTACCGAACTGCGTCGACCAGTCAGCCTCGTGGAACGTAGCTAGTAGCTTGAATCAAATGGTACCGTGTTGTTTCTCGTTGGGTTGAACAGAGAGTCGGGGCCGATTGACGTTAGATCCTGCTGAACAACCTGGAAATCAAACAGAGGTGTCTCTCCGTTATGGTGGTAGCTCAGTACACCTCCGGACGAATAGCTGATGCTGTCTGGGCGTTGATAGGGAAGCGGGAGCTGCGGCACGTCGTTCACTCCCCAGGACGTTTGCTCTATAGTTGGTTTTAGCCGGAATCCAGTAGGCACTCCGGAGGCCAAAGGGGCAGAGGAAAGAACCCACGCTGTTCTCCAGCGACCATTTGATGACCCTGCGTGCGCCATGACTCAAATCCGGCAGTCAGGTTGAGGGGCACTGCGCTCACCACCTCAGTGTGGATGGCGGACGTGTCCATGTCGACCCAGATCTTAACCTCGGTGGAATGGTCGCCCCTGATGGTCGCGTAACCGTCGTTGATATTAAGGCGCTGTTCGAATACAGACGCGTTCACCGCAAACGGGTTCGGGGTGAAGGACAGCCGCACGCGACCCAGCTTGAGCAGGGAATTGTTCTCATCAAACGCGCCGCTCTTCGCAATGTAAAAAAGAACCTCGCCTGCTCGACCCCATCAGCAATGCCGTCGGGGAGAACACCATGGCCAGCAGCCGGCAACTGAGCTTACCCGACTCAACCCACAAGTTCAGTCCAACATCGCCTCCACCGACCGGCATTGAGCCCGAGGCGTCGGTGCTCTGCGTTGTCCATACCGTGTCGTAGCTGCGCGGGAGTTGGATTGACCGCGCGCATCGTGTCAAGCTCAACACTTGATAGCCAAGCACAAGGCGTTTCAAGAAGGTCGACGCCATACCGGGCAACAGAGCTTTGGCCACACGTTTGCGAGTGAGAGCATCATTGTGACAAGTCGATCCGGGGTATTCCGCAGATATTTTATACAAGTCCACTGCCCCGGTAACCCCGCGAAGAGCAAGGTCATCAATGTCATCAACGTTCCCATGTCTGCTATCGCTGATACCACCTTCCCTAATCTACTGTGGGTTCAGCGGGGGAGAACCCCTCTTTGCGACAGTGGCCCGAGGAAACTGGGAGTGGGCATGTTCAATACCTTATTCGCAGTCAGGTGAGCAGCAATTGGTATAATTGTGTCGTGATCTGGGGTACGCAAACCTTGGTTGGGTCCGGACAAGGCACTAAACGGGCCGGGTTCTCCGGCCGCCTGCTCGGAGCTTGAATGACGGATTGCCGGTTTGCCCGGGTCGGAGGTTGCTACGTTTTTGCTATGCCTGCTATCTCTTCTATTTCTACGGATACTATCTCCGCTATCGTTTGTTTATCAACCAATTTCTGAACTATTGATGTCCGTGTAAGGAGTTGCAGGGATCATGTTCGTTATCGAGATTACCACCCAACTTCTTGCAGCAAGCACGGATACGCTAACTTGATACAGACGAATTTGCTTGCCATAATATCTTTTTATAACAACAGAAGCAACCACACCTGGCCAATGCCCAAGGATTTGCTGCGATCAACGCATGCCATGCATCCTATCTCACCAAAAACCAGCCTCACTTAGCTTGGGTAGATAAAGGATTCCGTCTTCCTAAGCAATTGATCTCGGAGGTAACCTTACTTCTATTGTGGGACTGACATTCTGTCTCGTAGCCAGATATGTCATCATGCGGCTTTACTCCATTGTGGATGAGTCAATTGATTCTTCTCTTATTTTCGACGTGGCAAAAGCCAAGACTATCTTCTACAGAATTTCCTTGCAAGCTCTCCTGTCATCAGGCTCCCCAGGCTGATTGGTCTTATTACTATCAAGTCTCCCGACCTCCAAAAAATCTCCCAAGACAATGAGACGATAATACAGTCCCGAATATTTCTGTCCCTTATCACCTCATTAAATACCAGCAGCGATGAGAACGGCGGCCACAACGGCGGCAGCGCCGCCGGCGTCAAGCTTGGTGCGAAGGGCCAGGCTCTTGGTGACGACGGCGGGGGTGAAGGTGGCAGTCACCGCAGCAGGATCGTCCGGAACGACGAGCGTTTGGAACATGGGCCCCTCGGGAGTTGAGGTGGCAACAAGAATGGTGGTATTAGCTGGAACATTAACCACAGGAATAGGGTCGTATGGAACCAGATTGGTAAGACTGAGACTGCTGACAGTTGGTTGAGATGCGATAACAGGTGTCTCACCTGGCGGCACAGTGACCGCGGGAGGGTCCAGCTGCACGCTGCCGTAACTCTGCAGTCCAGGGATACTGGCACTCTTCGGTGGCACATGAACGACGACGGTCTGAACGGCAATGCTGCGGCTTGAAGGAACGACTACAGTCAGAGTGGCGGGAGGACTGTCATAGCCCGAGGTGCATGGGGTGCTAAAGCCTCCATTTCCTGGCGTGACGGTGTAAATGACCACGGTGGACTTGGAGGCCAGCTTCAGAATGCGAGTGATGGTTGGCAGTTGAATGGTCGTGAAGGTGATGGAAGGGGCTGTCTCGGTGGATGCCGAGCCTCCAGGAACCAAGATAGAGGACGTAGGAGGTGTCTTCTCGCCGCATGCCCGGTACACGTTGGCGTAACTGCATCCCTCAGAGTTGGAATAGCCACAGAAGCCAGACTTGGCGTCACTGGTGCAAGCCTTGCTGCAGAGAGACTCGTCAACCATCGGAAAGTTGACCAAACTGCTGCCGCAACGACAGCCGCTAGATGAAGGTCGTTGTGTCAGTGTCCGCGTTTCTCTGGTGTTAGGGTAAGGCCTACTCGGGAAAAGCGGCGGCGTAGTTGCGGCCGGTGCAAGCCGACTGACACTCTTCAGGAGTGTAAGCTCTGCCAAAGCTGACAAAGGCGTTGAACTTGTCCGGCGTGACGCTGACGCAACCAACGTACTCGAAGCCGTGGATGACGTGGCTGGCCTGAGCCGCGACTATGGTAGCCAGCAGCAGGCTAATGGCAATGATAGACATTGTGCTTGGAAATGTAAGGAGGGTATGAGAGTGTGTCTGGGTGACTTGGTCTCTTGAGACGACAATTACTGACAACGGGAACAACTGATGAGGGATTTGAGGAAGTTGAAGACACGGGCTGTTGATGGGTTGATTCTTGGAGGAGGACGTCGGGTGATGGAAGGCTCAGGAACAGGAACAGGAACGGGGACGCATCTTGAGCTAGCGGCAATAATACCATTGGGCACTGCGAAGGAAGTCACGACCGTGGGCTACAGTGGGGGAAGGAACAACCAGGCAAGGCAGTCAGGTGTCCCAGTAGACTCGGTCCTGCTTTCCTTCGAACGTAGGAGGGCATGTGTCTGCCTGAATAGGTGCCTAGATGGCAAGAGCATTAGAAGCGAGGGGTAGCTGTTCGTGCCTGCCTCGTTCTCCTCAGCTGCGAACAGGTCAACGTTAGAAGGCGCCAGTATAACGGCATTGTTGTTGTGAGAAAGGCTGAAAGCAGCGAAGAAGGAATAAGAAGCTTTTGATATGCTGCTGTGGCTACGTTACTGCAAGATGTGGTGAGTTTGACGTTCCAGTCCGCGGCCCGTCCTCTTCCAGCTCCCAAACCCAACACCACAGCAGTGATGCAGCAATCGTCAGAGCTCTCCTTGATCATCATGGCGCCTCCTGAGAGGGGCTTTCTAGAGCCAGGATGACGGGTCAACAGCGGTTACGCTCGTGGGCAAAACACTGCATGTCGGCCTCGTCTTAGGCCGATCGAGTCTTCATCACCCGATTGCACACATATCAACCGCCTCCAAACCTTTGCTTGTAGGGTATCCTTTCATACAGGGCGCAAGAGAGGGAAAACGAATTAGTGCTTCTTCCTCGACGAAGCAGACACCAGCTTCTTCTTGATGCTCTTGGGGATTTTCTCCTTGCGCTTTTCGCGCTTTGCCTCCTTGACAGCCATCTTGTGTTGCTACGAGGTGTCAGCGGCGGCAATTTGTCATGTTCAGCGTTCATTCTCACCTTCTTCTCCTCCTTGTCCTCGTGCTTGCGCCCTCTAGGCCGGCCCTTGTCGAACCTGGATTCATCCTCGTCACCGCTGGCCAAAGACGCCCCACTTCCCGACTCGTCCTCGGAAGACTCGCTCTCCTCTTCCTGGTTCTCGTCCTCCTTTACGACGGTGTCGGCCAGCAGGTTCTTGTAGACGAGCCTATCGCCCTCACCCTGGCCAATCTTGGCGCCGTCCTTCTCAATGTCGTACACCTGCTCGAGGGTCTGCGGGATGTACTGCTTTCGGAAGACCTCATTGTCCACTTCCTCCTCGGCGGCGGCCTCCTCGTTGTCGGCGGGTCTGTTCTCGTACAGCTCCTCGAGTGCTTGCCCCATGGCGGGCTCCTCGACCGGGCCCTCGACCGACGAGACAAAGTCGAAGATGGCACGGTCGCTGAGTGTATCGACGCCCTTTCTCCTGAAGAAGTCGCCGACGTTCTTAATATCCATACGCAGGAATTCCAACGCACGTGGATGATCGGGCTCGACACTCTGGGAAACGTCGATGATGTACAGCTTCTTGTCGTTGTAGAGGATGTTGTACTCGCTCAGGTCGGCATGGACCAGGCGACAGACCTGGTATATCCGGCGCATGAGACCCAGAAGCTGGACGTACAGGTTCCTCCACTGTTGGTCTACATCTTCACCAGTCAGGTTGGCGTCTCGCAGACGGGGATAGGCCCAGCCTTTCTTGTCGCCGAGGAAACCCATAGCCAGGACGTGCAGCTTCAGGCTGATGGGCTCCGGGCACGGGATACCGGCGGCATGTATCCTCCTGAGGTTGCGGAACTCCTTCTCGGCCCACAGCTTAACCATCTTCCTGTTGCTGCTCTTGTCGAAACCCTTCTGGAATCGGTGCTCGCCCGTGATGTAACGCTCGCGGTCCTTGAAGACGAGGATCGAAGTCTTGTACACCTTGATGGCCCGCTGAATGTTGGGGCCGTCGCCCTCGGGGTGCAAGATGGCGTGGTAGACGTTGGCCTCCTTGCCGGTGCTGATGGCGCCGTGGATCTCGCTGACGACGCCACGGTTGATCATCTGGAGCAGGATCATGCGCGTACGTTGGTCGAGCACCTGCTCGCTCGTCGCACGGTCTGCCTTGTCTTTGCTCTTCTCATCATTTTCCTTGACGCTGTCCAGGCGGATCTTGGCAGCATGCTTGGAGAGTGCCGTGATCTGATCGTCGACACTCGCCTTGGTGTTAGCGGTCGGCCTCTGGACATTGGAGCGCGGAAGAGCGGCGTCATTGGAGTTGAACATGCGCTGGCGGTTGTAAGACTTGGTCAGGTTGCCAGAGTCGGCGCTCCATTCCTCATCGTCGATATCGTCGTCCTCGCCAAAGATGTCTTCGAGATCACCATCATCTTCGTCGTCTTGTTCCCCATGGGCAGAAGCATCGTTGGCCACGGTTCCCAGCTCGACGGGGATAGACTCGGTCTGCTCGTAGCCCTGGTTGGGGCGGTATGTATAGGGGGGCTCATGGGGAGCGGCGGGAGACTCGTTGGAGGCCATGGCGGGCGATCGGGGTTGTCGAGGAAACTGCCTTGGGCACCCGCGTTGCGCTGTGTGTTGTTGGAGGCTCAACGTGGTGTTGTTCACTCGAGGAGGGCGCTTCTCTGCTAGAGGCGTGGATATTGTGCACCTTCCCGCTGCCCCTCCATCATGGCCGGGATTTTTAATTTTTTAATCTTATCAGTGGTGGCGGGGTCCCTTGGACTCTCTCAACACACAACACAGAGACACTGGCCCGTGCGCAATGATGAGTCAACACCTCGGCGAGCGACTGGCTAGCTACCTGTTTTTTGTGGTGAGTAAAAGTGAATCATTGCTGGAAATTGGGGGAATCAAGCACTAATGAAGCTCGCTAACGAGAATAGGCGAGAAAAGAGCGCCGCACCCGACGGGTGGTGGGGCGCCCGCGAGATGACCTAAGCAGGCAGACCTTGCCGCCTGGTAGTGACACTCCTTGCTTCGCCTCTCCAATACCTACCTAGGTGGCACAGCATGGTATTTCTCTAGCCTTGACGGACGCTCGATCTCACATGGGACTTCCTTTTGAATCGCCTCATACGTCTGTATGGCGCGAAATCCATACAGAGTGACACATCAACGACTGCAGCGCTACACTGGACACATGCTACCTTTTGAGCACCATACCCGAATCCTCTTTTGTGCTTGCTCATGTTTCTGGGAGTGAGCGTGCGGGCTGAGCTCAATGCAGACTCGTCGGGATGCTGTTTCAATTTCCACTTGATGACTGGCTGCGTTACGGAGTCACCTGCAGAACAGGCTAGCTCGTCATCTATTGCTCACGGGGAGCCGAGGGCTTCCACCGGTAAGTCTTGTCTCGGCACGCCCTCGGACGAACACTGTCTAGATGGCAACAGGCAGGAATCGAACTGCAGCGCATATCTCGCCAAGCTGTTTCTGCGAGCGCTGGCCCATCTGAGATGACAAGCTGTCACCCGTGACATCTTCCCGCTTTGCCTGCCTGCCTACAACGACTTGAGATGCCGTTGGCGCTTTGTTGTCCAAGGCGAATATCAAAGCGCCGTTTCTCTTTCACGTTTGCGCGCCGCAAATTCTTCAAGTACACCTAGTTATTTCGTATTGCCCATCAAATTGCCGAGACCGTGACTACGCTCGAGCGGATCAAGAGATACCCGTCATTTACCCCGAGCGACTATAGTTCCCGAGCATTAGTACGAGCGCATCGGGTTAGGCACCTGTACAGCGCTGTGTTCGCTCGAATAGCATGATTATCTGACCGTTCCAGGCTCGCCACTGAAGCCTGCTGCGATATCGATGCCCATTGAGATGGTTCGTCTACGGTGGGATTCAACCTCGGAACTAACAGCAAAATAAGCCTCGCCTGCTCGAGCTTCGGGGTGCAATAGTGCGGCTGCTACTCCTGATTTGGAGTCGAGTATAAGACGGCTTCGTAGGAAAGCGAGATGAGACTTGACCATTCGGATTCCATTCCATGCAAGGCACACCGTCAGAAAGATGGGGAAGATAACCCCTCGAGGCGTGCTGTCATTCCCGGCCCCACGGAAGGTAGAGGGCCGATGAAGTGTGCCGATTGTAGCCCGTTGGGCCTCTATTGGCCGAGAACACGCAAGGAAGCATACCGTTCTTCTATGACAAGGGCAGGTGTCTTTTCACCTCATCTGTGCGGTGAGCTTCAAGCACGTTCCCTGTCAGAGTTGCACAGAGTTGGGGGTTTTGTTTCCCAACGTGGTCTGGGACCAATCATGGCCCTTCTTCGGAACCAGTCTCCCATTCTCAAGCCAGACGAGGCAACGGGAATCATCCACTCACCATCAAAGCAGAAATAACCTCTGTCTCAGACTCGACAAGTTGGGTACCGACACTTTCACCAGCCGGCGACTACCGAGGCCTGCCGACAGCATGGACCTACGGCTCTCTTCCCCTTAAATGACCAGACCCTTCTCGCCCCGTCCTCGTAGAGACACGAGGGTCAGTAAAAGGCGATCGTTCAACCTCTCATTCATTGATTAATTGCCGTGCAACCCTTCGTAAGCTCGGCGTCATGGCTCGATGGTCGCGACGGGCATGGATTCTGGTAATCGCCGTCGTCGTCCTACTCACGCTCGTTTCGCCTACCGAAGGTCATCATAAGAAGAAAACGAAACAGCCGGAAACTCCTCCACCGGCCCCGGTGCCACCGGTGCCACCGGTGGTGCCGGTTCCGCCTCCTGCGGCTCCTCCGCCATCTGCCCCTCAACCTGCTCCTCCGGCACCGGCACCAGCACCAGCACCAGCACCAGCACCAGCACCAGCACCAGTACCTCCACCAGCACCTCCAGCACCACCACCGCCTCCAGCGCCAGCACCTCCAGCACCACCACCGCCTCCAGCGCCAGCACCTTCAGCGCCGCCGCCGCCTCCAGCACCACCACCGCCACCGCCACCCGCACCGAAGCCCGAGTTTACCGAGGAGGAAATCAACAATGGGACGGCGTTGGCAAAGCTGAGTATGAGGGCACTCAAGAATGCTCACAAGACGAACGACCCGCAAACACATCTCGGCTACAACAACTACTGCCAAGGCGCATTCATACCGGTGCGCAGGGAATGGTTAGTCACGCGCCGGCCATGAGCTGCATTATCGCAAGAGCTCGCTCATACACTGTTCCTGATACTGATGCTTCACGCCCTAGGCGCACTCTGCCAGTTCTCCAACGCAAGTCGTTCATCGCAGCTGTCCAGTGTATGATGCGGCAGCCCGCGCTGTCTGATCCGAAAAGAGTTCCGATGGCGAAATCCCTCTATGACGATTTCGTTGCCGTTCACTACACCAGTTTCAAGAACGTCCATTTCACGGTCAGCCTTTCTCGTCCCTTTCTTGCTGGGTTCAACAAGAAAACCACATTGGACCCGGAGCTGACAAGTGCTCTAGGCTTCCTTCTTTGCCTGGCACCGGTACTACCTCGCCAGTTTTGAACAGAGATTGCGCACGCAATGCGGATATCAAGGTAACTGCGTTATGCCGACTCGATTGCGGATAGGCCCCAACTTACAATCCGACAGGTACTCTGCCATACTGGGAATGGGGCTTTGACGTCGACAACCCGGCTCTCTCGCCGGTTTTTGACGGATCCGAGACGTCACTGGGAAGCGATGGCGAGTTTATTCCCCACGATGGCCTCCAACTGCGCCAGCCCTTCTCAAACAACCTGATCACCCTCAAACCCGGGTCGGGCGGCGGCTGCCTCATGACTGGCCCGTTCAAGGACATGCGTGTACATATCGGGCCCGCCGCCCTGGCCCAGTACGCCTCGGACAAACCCTTCAGCGTCGCGAACCCGCTCGAGGACCTCCCGCGGTGCCTCAAACGCGACTTGAACAAGGACGTTGCCGGCCGCTTCAACTCCTTCCGGAACACGACGCTGCTCATCCTCGAGCAGACGACCATCCAGAACTTCTCGTCCCTGCTCCAGGGCGACGACCGCTTCTTCCCCGACACGCTCGGCGTCCACGGCGGGGGCCACTACATCATCGGGGGCGACCCCGGCGCGGACATCTCCATCTCGCCCGGCGACCCCGCGTTCTGGCTGCACCAGGCGCAGGTCGACCGGGTGTACTGGATATGGCAGAACCTCGACTTCAAGAACCGGCAGGGCGTGTTCGGCACCATGACGTCGCAGGACAACCCAAAGAGCCCGAACGGCAGCGTCGAGGACGCCATCAACCTGGCGCCCGTCAACACGCCGGTCAAGATCAAGGACTTGATGAACACGGCGTCCGGGGAACCATTGTGTTACGTGTATGAGTAGGTGTAGTGTGGTGTGAGCAGCAAAGTATGATAGATACGATACCCCCATCGACGCGATTCGGAACCTGTGGCGCGTTTTCTCGCAAGAGTCATAAATTTAGTAATCAACTTCATTTTTACATGGACATACACGTTCTACTGCCTACACACACTTCCTGATAGCAAAGTTGTCCATCATCGAATGTTTGCAGTGGTTCTTGAGCATTTCTCAAGCACTATATTGCTTCTAGACTATACGGATACTCTTATGTCATCCTAGTTCCGTATGTCTGGGTCATCTCGTTCTTCCCGATACGAGAATCGATACCCTCGGGACCCTTGAAAGTCAACAGAGGCAACGACTCGGGCGCGGCTCTCTGCTCGCCATCCGCATCTCGATTGGCTTCTTGGCCTACGTACCGCCATACACCCCAAGTAGCGTCGACACATCCGGAGAAGGGGGGGGGGGGGGGGTTGCGTACGATCGCTGTCGAGGTCTTCCGTCTGCGCTACTCGGTTGCAACGACCACACCGCCAAAGAGTTTTACCAGAATGACAGGATGATCCAGGCCGAGTGCATTCGCGGCTACATAAGCTCTGCATGGGGAGCATACTGTGAAACCACGTGCCTATGTGGCCCTGTCCATTTCGGTGGGATTAACTCGAGATTCCCCGGAAAAGAATGACTGTGTCCTGCTTATTCACCGGGTTTCATCAGTAATCAAGCCACCATCAATTTGTATTGTACCGCATCCGACGTGCTCCACGCCAAGCCTGCTGGTCGTTGTGGATGTTGACGGTCATCCGCCTGATCGAACCCTAGCTTGCGTGATGCTCTGGAAAAGATAGATCGACGATGCCGCTCTGATTTATCAACGGATTTCCTTACTATCCTCACCTTATCACCACGTTGTATGTTGCAAAGCGCTACACTGTTCTGTTGGCAGCTGGGGCAGTTGCGTTGGAAAAAAGTGAAAAAATAAAAATAAAATAAAAATTGAAAAAAAGGCCTACCAGCTTTGCTCTCTGGGGTCGCTCAAGGGAACGTTCAAAGCGTGGTGCTAAAAAAAAACATGGGTTTTTTTTGTTGTTGTTTTTGCTTACTCAAGTGGCCCGCATCTGTACCCAAACTTCCTGGGTATGCTGCAATGCGAACGTGTTAGTTGAACATTGTGTCCGGACGAATTCCCAAGGCGGGGCCGATGTATCCATTTGCAGCACCCCCCCCCCCCCCCCCCCCCCCCCCCCCCCCCCCCCCCCCCCCCCCCCCCCCCCCCCCTTCCAACTCGGAAGCCGCTGTCGCTCTTGACGCGACTCGTCTTCGGTTCTCGTTTGATGCATCAAAGAGGCAACAGGACATCACGTCTCTTCAATGCCTTTCTCGGTGCTCAGACTGACATGACAGTCTGGGGAAGATCCACAGCCCTAGCCGATGAGTGAATCGGGGGGGGCTAACCCACATGGTACCACCCGCTCCGATCGTAGTCGATCACCTTACCAAGGACAACCTAGTGTAGATTGTAGGTAGATGCATGCATGCCGGTAGTTTGTATGCAACTCTCCTGACAAGTCAAGTTTTTCCAAGATTAGACGGAATCGCCCATAATAACCACCCATCCCCCCCTGCGGTGCCCGTTTGGGGTCTCGCCCCAGCCTTCATCCCTGGACCAAGACGTGCCGGAACGGTTGGGCCGGTCAGAGCGCGCCAACTCAGTGGCCCACGGCGGGCGGGATCGGCACGCAACAACCGCATGGCTCTGGCGTCGTGAAACATGTCCATGTCCTCTGCCATCAAGGAGGGCGGAAACCTTGGCACTCGGCGAGGTGCGTGAGATGGGGGAGGTACGTGAGTGATGATGGCCATGCCATGTCTGTGCTGGCTTTGGTTCACTCAAGGTCTGCCGCCCAAAGGCTATTGTGTCGCGGGCAATGAATGCGCCGAGGATGACTTCGGTTTCAACGGTCCTCGCCCCTCCCCCCCAGGGAAACCTTCGTTGGGCTGGCCCTCCGTCATGTCAACCCGTTTTGCTGGGTTTCTTTCCCGTCCCGTTTGTGGAGTGACGCCGATGATGTTGTCTCAACTTTGACTCCAACGGCATCCCATGAGAGGCGGGCGGTTCGCTGAGACACACTCGTTCTTTCAAGCAAAATTTGGTTTATTTCCCAACAAAGCTGCGGGCCCCACGTTGTTGATTCATTAAAAATTCCCGAAAACCTTTTGCATTCCATTTTCTGACAAGAAATACATTGATCGGTCACCCGAACGCGCGGCCCGGACAGCAACCTACGGCGCAAAACGTTTGAGCAGGAAGGGGGGGGGAAAAGAAAAAAAAAAAGAAGAACAAAGGGAGAAACATACAACACGATTGTCAAGTTTGTCGAATTTGTCGAGTTTGTCGAATTTGTCGAGTTTGTCGAGTTTCCCCTGCGGGAAATAATACCCATGTGTTGTCATTCCGCACCCGGACCAAACGACGTCACCGAACAAAGACAGCCCGGCATCGTCTCACCCGTGGAACAAGAGCCCACCTGCGTTGCTTTTCTGGCTTGGTAGCGCCAGCTCACTTGGATAACGCAACACGTCACCAGTGCGTCGTCGTCTTGTATCCAAAATCGACTAGCGAGAAACGGTCTTTTTTCGGACCCGGTGCACATCACACCCCCCTCCCCCTTCTCCCGATCCGATATTTCGCTCTCTCTCTCTCTTTTTTTCCCTTCCATTTTTCCTTCCATTCTTTCTTCCATTCTTCGTCCAGCACAAGTGCGCGGCTTTGGTTTGACCATGTTGTCGTTGCCAGCACCCCGGTTGCACTCGGTAAAGGCGTCTCGATCACGACAACAGCCCCCAATCTTATATGTGGTCGTCGCCGTGTGCCTCTTTTTCCTCTTACTGCGGAGCCAATATGGGGGGAACTCGTCCGTTGTCGACATCGTCGCCAGCACCGGCCCGGTCGACGCCGAGAGCCCCGTAACGTCGACGCCGGCGAAGCCCAAGGCCACGAGCAAGCCGAAATACAAACCGCCGCCGGCATGGGCTCCGCCTCCGATCACGGATCCCTTCCCGCTGCTGTCGTCCGGGATGCCGCCGCCGGTCCCCGCTTGGAACAAGCCCGCGAAGCCCAACGTCTGCTTCAAGTACTCCCTGTCCACGCCGCCCCCGCTGCTCATCGGCTTCACGCGGAGCTGGCCGATGCTGCTCCAGACGGTCGTCGGATACATCACGGCCGGGTGGCCGGCGGACCAGATCTACGTCGTGGAGAACACGGGCGTGCACGACGCGAACGCCCGAGGCCGGCTGTCGCTGCAGAACCCCCTCTACCTCAACTACACCCAGCTGCACATGCTGGGCGTCCACGTCACGCGCACGCCCGTCCTGATGAGCTTTTCCCAGCTGCAGAACTACTTCGTCACCGTGGCAAAGGAGAAGCCGTGGTCGTACTACTTCTGGAGCCACATGGACGCCTTTGTCATGTCGTACGAGGAGGGGATGGAGGGGGTCTCGGGGCCCGTCAACACGCCCGACTACCACAACATTTACGAATTGGCCGTCAAGGAGCTCAACCACACCATGCGCTCCGACCACCGGTGGGGTGCCCGGTTCTTCGCCTACGATCACCTGACGCTCGTCAACCCGCGGGCGTACGGGCATGTCGGCGGCTTCGACACGTTCATCCCGTACTACATGTCGGATTGCGACATGTATTGGCGGCTCGAGGAGGCGGGGTGGAGCATCAAGGAGTCCAAGGCGGGCATAATCCAAGACGTCGCGGCGGTCCTCGACGACTTGCGCGTTCTGTACCGAGAGACAGAGGTCCCCGAGGGATTCGGCTACACGGACCCGAACCCGCCGTCACCGAACCAAGCCCGCGACGAGATGGCGAGGAGGGAGAAAAAACGAAGCCTGCCGGTCCCCGAGCTCGACGTCTCCGGGGCCACCGTCGACCCCCCCGCGGAGGGCTCGGGGGAGCGGTCTCCGGGGGTCGTCGATCCCTTAGTGTCTTTCCGGGCCCTCTACCGCATCGCCCAAGACATGTTCAACCACAAGCACGCGGACCGGGAGAGGAACACCTGGCAGCTGGGACAGAGAGGAGGGGACTACGAGCCGTACTTTTACGACCCTTCGGGGTTTCAGGAAGCCATAGACGTCATGACCGAGGCGGGTAGGGAAGTCTTTCGTAGAAAATGGGGACACCGCGACTGCGATTTTGGTGCCGCCGGGTTGCAACCCAGCGACGCCTGGCGGGTGGAGAAGGACTGGGAGACATAAAAGAGCCCAACTGATGAAAAGGGGCTCGGCATACAGGGTAATTAATCGTAATGAGGACAATCTCATTGGCATTCTTCCGCGTCACCAATCCCCTCCCTTAGTGACGCGATATCAACTGCAGCAGGCTCGAGGAGTGTTCGACCCGGGCTGTTCCTACAGCAGGCGGGTTCGCAGTGGCATCTGAAGAGAAAGTCGTGTGCGAGCGAGCATTGGTTTAAGCTTTTTAAGTAAGTCTAAAAAAAAGCTGGCGGGGGCCGCTAGTCATTAGCAGCTTCCATCGGAACAAATAAGCACGCGGCGATGGCCTTGAGCTTCATGTGGTCAACCATGCGGATGGACAATTACTTTTCTTTATTATTCACCATTGCCTGGGTATTGCTTCACACCGGACGCGCATCCCGTTCGCTTACTGCATCCCTCACGGGATTAGAAGTGTAATGTCGTGCGATAGAAGCCAACAAGGACCTTGTCGCCGAACACATTAATAATTAGTCGGAGGTTTAGAAATGGAAGGTTCGTCTGCCCATCAAATGGAAGACCATGAGTTGTGAGCCTTGGGTGACAGAAGTGCAACCGAGAGCAGCCAGGCGGTTGTTTTCTTTTAGTCGGGTACGTGACGCGGTTTATGAAAAATTCCTGGATGACGTCTTCGATGAAACAAGCTATTGGCTTCCAGTATCAGCAGCACCAGAAGTTCCGGGGAAGGGCTAGGGTAGGGTAATGGTGTAAGTGAAGGTTTCCATTGTTGCTAGAGGCAACTTCATTGCCACCGGTACACAACCTGGCCTGCACCTTAGTGGGCATGCACTCCTTACCCCTTATAGGACCACAGCCGTGTGGAAGGGATAGACTGACTACCGATATTATCCAGGGAGATCCATGTTCAAACAAGGTTATGGATACTTGGAGTTGTTGGCGTTGTTTAGAGTTTAAAGTGAATAGACTAGGTAGAAAGCCATACGGCAACTTTTAGCATAGACCGCAAAAGACGACAAGTCCGGACCAAGCGCTAAATGTCATCTTGATTACGAAATCTGTAGCTATATATTCAGCCCTTTTGTCTTCCGTCGAGTGCGTTGCCTACTTCAGGAAACAGCTGGATCGTACGATCAACTGGGGCCATAGCCGTTATCCGTGACCCAGCAACCTCCAGCATTCACTTCAGCCAACGAGTGAAGTGCCGAAATGGGATCAACATACCTCAAAATTGTGCCGCCTGAAATCATCAGACTGATATCATGGTAGATGTGAAACGTGTACTTGCAAAGCCTACTGCTCCTTCTTGAGCTTTCACGCGATTTGGAGCTACCGTTCTTCCCTCAGTACTAACGCACTCACAGCGGCTGGGGAGAGACATAGCCATCAGGCACTCATCTACCGGGTACTCAAACATCAGTGTGTGAATATTTCCCCGTTACGTCTATCCTCAACGCACTGCCTATTCGTTTCCACAGTCATAATTTATACGCAGTCGGAGTCATAGAGGCAGAATGAGAAGGTCAGTAATCTGAGCCGAGGTACAGTTATGACCGAAACCGAACCAATGAAACTTCCAGAATGCCCGGGGAACGCTCCAAAAGCCTAAGACCGTAGGGCTATCTCTATGGTGATACTGTAGAGCTTTGTTTGGTGTGATTCAGAGCCTCCAAGTACCCCCTCTTCACTCGGCGGTTTCGATCACGTGCGAGCGAGGATGTGCTGCTGCACCTTGAAGGCGCCAGTCCGCGACCCATCGTAATCAGGACATTGGGGTTGAAAAGCTCACATCTATCCTTGGCCTGCATCCTGGCGTCTTGGCAAACCATCTTGACTTCGCAACTGCTCAGAGGAGATCGCTCTTAATTCCTGAGGTCTGTGGTTTCTCCTGTTCTGATTCCGCGACCCCTATTAGTCTGCCCGATACAAGCCAGTCTGAGGGACGCCGCGATTTACCACAAATCATTGTAGCCGGGAACCAATGGCTCAACTTGCCGCAACGACGACGGCCTGATTGTTCCAGAACACAACAAACCTTGCTCGAATACGACCCACCGCTAAGCGAGTGGCAGGAACTTATGGTCATGGAACAGTGTCGCATCGCCGTGCGGGGTGACGCTTGGCGAGTACTGGTTGAAGTGACTAGGTAGGCCTTATAGATTCGGCTCGCTACCGGGACAAGTCAGTACGGTAGATTCCCGAGTAGCCAATGACAGAGAATTAACAGCGCTTTTAAGCTTAAAACTTAACGGTAGGTGAGAAGGATTTGGAAGGGTTGCGTGCGAGTTGCGTGCCAGCTCAAGCTCCCAACCCGCCTTCCCCATTCAGTGGGTCGACATCAAGCAGGCAGCTCGCCAAGAGGGTAGATGGTAAATTATATAGAGGCAGTTGCCTGGCCCGGATGCGCCACGAACTATCGCGTCTTGGCTTCACGCAACCTTGGCCGGCGTGCCAATATCGACCAAGTCCGTTTAAGGAAGGTCCCAAGACAAGATGGAGACCCGGGCTCACACGCCCATTAAGGCCCCCTTCGCTATTAGTTTATTGCCTCACCAGCGCTTCGAGTTATCTAAACAAAACCAAACTGATCGCCTGTCCTCTCCACACGTTGGATTTGTGCTCTGTTCTCGGCAGTGGCTGGCCTAACCCCTGCCAAATGGCACTTGCCAGAGGGGAATGAAGGAAGTCTTGAGTCTAGAAGACGAGAAGGGAAGGAAAGGGTGGAGACGCAGGATAAATAATTCGTATTGTGTAAGGCAGGCGCAGTGCAGTGTAGTACCATCAGAGCGTTCTCTGCGTGGCTGGCACTGCACCCACAATCACACCTACCGCATTCTGCAAATCTCGGCCAGTGATACCATTCCGACCCGTGTCCGGAGAGAGAGGCAATAACCCACCCACTGAGCTACCGGGGGGTGCTCAACATGCTATCTGAATCTCCATAAAGAGCAAAGGGCCGTCATCGAGCCGGTCCCGTTCATCTTCTGCTCCCCAGCCTGCAGCTTCTCTTCAAGTTGGTCCACATATCACAGCCCGCTGCCGACCATGAAGTTTCTTGCTGGTCTTGTCCTTGTGCTGCCGTTGGCGTCCGCCGCTGCCATCGCCCCTCTGGAGAAGAAGATCACGTACGACGGCTTCAAGGCCTTCCGGATCTCCACGCACAACGACCCGGCCTCGATCAAGAACAAGATTGCCAACATCGCCGCGATCCCATTCAACCTTGACAACAGCGAGCACCTGGACGTTGCTGTCCCCGCCGGCGACGTGTCCAAGTTCGAGAAGCTCGGCCTCGAGACGTCGATTCTGCACGAGGACCTCGGCGCCGACATCGCCGAGGAGGGCACCTTTGCTCCCTATGAGAGTGAGTTGTCAAAACACACGCACCCAGCATTCGAAGGACCGATTTTCTGAGACCTTTGCGCAGGTAATGGCAATGCTAGCGTTCAGGCCCTTCCCAGCCTGACGTGGTTCAACTCGTACCACAGCTTTGCCGACCATCAGCAGTTCATCCGTGACCTTCAGTCCAACTTCCCGTCCAACTCGGAGCTTATCAACGCCGGCAACTCATACGGCGGACGCTCGCTCCTCGGAATCCACCTCTGGGGTAGCGGAGGCAAGAGTTCAAAGCCCGCCATCTACTGGCACGGTACTGTTCACGCCCGCGAGTGGATCACTGCTATGGCAAGTCGAACGTGCCGAACTTCAACGCTTTTTGGTGAAATTTGGCTGACAGTTACTCAATAGGTTGTGGAGTACCTCACGTACCAACTCATCGACGGCTACCAGAAGAATGACGCTGCCGTCAAGGCTCTCCTTGACAAGTACGACTTCTACATTCTGCCCATCGTCAACCCCGACGGTAAGTCTCGTAGGTTTCGCATATTGGAATGAACCAAGGCTAACATCGGCCAGGCTTCGCCTATACCCAGACTAATGACCGTCTCTGGCGTAAGAACCGTCAGCCGCGAACCGGCAGCACCTGCATTGGTACCGACATCAACAGGTACTAAAGACACACACACACTCCTTTGACGCGGCGTGAAGAAAGCGGGCTAATCTTCAACAGAAACTGGCCCTTCAACTGGCAACTCCCCGGCGGCGCCTCCACCAGCCCCTGCTCCGAAACCTACAAGGGCCAGGCGGCCGGTGACACCCCCGAGATGGTAGCCCTGAAGGCTTACACAGATCGTCTCGCCGCCAGCAGCAGCATCAAGTTGTACATTGACTGGCATAGCTACGGCCAGTATATCCTGCTGCCCTACGGCTACGACTGCTCTGCCCGAGCCGACAACCACGCCCGCCAGATGACGCTGGCCACCGGCACGGCCAACACCATCGCCCAGTCCTACGGCACCCGCTTCACCTACGGCCCCAGCTGCTCCACCCTCTACGCCACCACCGGGAGCGCCCCCGACTACCTCACCGGCGCTGCCGGCGCCGAGGTGGCCTGGACCATCGAGCTGCGGCCTTCTGGATCTGGCGGCGGCGGTTTCGTCCTGCCCGCAGCTCAAATCCTGCCCAGTGCCATTGAGCAGTGGAATGGAATGAAGTACCTTCTCGCCAACGTTTGAGCCACACGAAGAAGAGGGCGCGGGGGGGACTTGGAGTGTTTTGGAAACCCTTGAAAGATATCTCAGCCTAAACACCAGAACCAGACAATTCTTAAATCCATGAGCTCGTGCATATACAGTCCTCGGTGTCTTTGCTCCTCGCTTTTTTCTTTGAATCGGTACTCACGACAGAATACCTGTCCATATCAGGAGCTGGTAACGACTTGCGACCTTTGCTCATCTGCATGCAGCCCCACCGTTTCCAAAACGGCGGCTGCTTGAGGTGTTTCCGCACAGAATCAAAGCTTGCTGGGCAGACGACCTTCTTTTTCGCCCTCCTCCTTTGCGAAAGCCGGCGGGTTGGAATCGACTGGAGCCTGGAGTCAGCGTACGAGACGCTTCGCCGCCTTTCGCGGGTTCATCCCGTCGACTGCGCTCGCGTCAGCACGCCGGTACCTCACTGGACTAGGGCGGCCCCGGGAGACGCCGTTCCCAAACCACTCACCGTACCCGACGAAGGGGGCCGCGCTCCTGTAGCCCATCATGTCGGCGATGCGCTTCTGGATCTCCCCCCGACAGGACCCTCCGCGGGTCGACCCCGACCATGAGGTTCTCGAGGGGCCGGATGTAGGGCTGGCAGTACTGTATGGTGGCGGCGTAGCGCGGCCTCTGGGTCCGGTTGGCGCCGCCCCGAGTGCCACGTCGTGCCGAGGAAGTAGACGACGCTGCCCCCTCGGGCACACGGCGGGGACGGCCTCGCGCTCCTCGCCGGCGCGGTCGCTCGCTCACAGGTGCGAGCACGGGATGAGGCGCGTGGCGCCGTTGGACTCGGTGTAGTCGTCGAGCACGATCATGGTGGCCGCCGTGACGGGGGTGGGGGGGCGGGGGCGCGGGAGGCGCACGACGCCGTCGTCGGGGTGGAGCACCTGGGCCCGCTCGCCGGGCCGGATGACGATGGACTCGGCGATGTAGAAGAGGGTAGTCCGGGTCCAGGAAGTGGTCGTTGAGGGCGAGCGCCGGGCGGGAGCAGGCAGAAGCCGTCGAACGCGCGCGCGTCTTGCCGAGCAGCGAGAGGACGCGGTTCGTGCGGTGGCCGTCGAAGGGGGTGGCGCCCGTCAGCGGGTCGGCGCCGTGCAGCCGGTCGATCTCGGCGAAGGCGTTCGGGATGACGACGTAGCCGTCGCGGAGGACGGCCTCGACGTGGCCGCGGAGCGTCGGGTCTTGGGGCAAGGGCCTCGCCTTGGGGTTGTAGTAGTCCTTGTCGACGGGCGCCGAGGCCCCGGGGTCGCTGCTTGGTGGCGCCATGTCGAGATGTGGAGCGCTGGAACCAAGACGGGGCTGCAGGAGAGCGTGTGTGTGTTGTTTTTTCCACCCCAGAGCGGGTGACGGGACTTTTATTGCAACCATGTCAGATTCAAACCGCCTTCGTCCTGACCGTCTTTTCCGATAGTGGAAAGCTGGGTTGTTCCCAATACCCGAGCACCCAGAGTTCGGTTCAATGTCAACTGATGTCAGACAGACGAGGTTGCATTCTCCTGCTGAGAGAGAGAGGTAGAGGGGGAGGGATGGTCTCATGGATTTGCGCCGAGGTTCTGTTGGAGTTCTGGAGTTGGCCGGAATCACTCGCCTGCCGTTGGCTCTCGCAAAGTGCTTACTCATGTGTCTCGGCTCAAAGGATGTGTGCCTGGTGATCCAAGGACATGGGTAATCGCCTATTGATCGCCTATTGATCGAAACTTGAGCCTGGCTGGTCATGTTCATGTTGACGGATTAGTTAGTCGACTGATCGGCGGGACGTGTTTGGAATCCTCTCACTCCTGAGGCTCACAGAGAGGACCCCTCGGTTGAAATGCTAAAATTATCAATCTTGATGGAAGAAGAACCAAAGTCTATCGCAAAGTCCACCTCAAAGTCCAATCAGGTCGCTAGCTCTGTCCAGTCTGTAAATGAACCCGCCTAGCGCCCCAAAGCCACGAACGAATACTGTTTTCCCTTTCGCTCATTGGAACTGAATCTCGGCCGCCTTCAAAACCTTCATCATGCTCCGCTTGAAGGAAGATTCCACGCGGCGAGCCGACCTCTCTCTCTCGGCCAATGCAAGCATGTAATCACTCTTCATCGCCATGGCTATGGCCTCGATCTGGTCGGTCATGTGCTCATCGACCACCTTCGTTCCCTGTTTCAGGCGATGCTTCACGTCCCCGACTGCTTTGCTAAACATTGCGACTTTGTTCTGGCGCACATGGTTCTGAATCGCAGTTGCCATCCGATTGGACATACCTTTTCCTAGGTCACAGATCTGTGTTAGCCGCAGCGACCTTTATGCAAAGAGCGGGTTGCTCTTACCGCTTTCGCGAACACAATCCAGGTACCCAATATCCATAGCATCCTCAACGGCCGGGTTCAACAGCCGATTTGCATCCTTCTGTGCTTGGTCGATATCTACACGGCTCTGTAAGACAAGGCGCGCGATTCGGTCTCTGTGGATGTTCAGCTGTTGATCAAGCTGAGCAGCGGACTGCAGCTTCTCATACTCGTCACTGCCGAACTGGTTCACAATGGTATCGTGAAACGAAGTCAATCGCTGCAAAGCCGTCACCGAGAAGTCGTTCAGCACAAGAGGGATGCTGAACTGGAAGAAGTTGTCCCAAGTCGCAGCGATTCCGCCCTTGATAGGCTGCAGGAGGTCCTCGTTGAAGTCCCAATCTTTGAACACTCCACTCCGACAGCAAACTGCTCGGAAAGTGTTCCAAGTCATACGCTTCTGCCAGCCTTTGGCGACTACATCTGCTTGAGCGGTAGCAATGCTGCTCAGACGTGCCATCTCCGCATAGAGACTAGTGTGTATTTCCGAGTGGAGCTGGTCCATGCAGTTTTCAATATCTCCTTTGAGGTCCTGGAAGGGGCAGTCAGTATTAGCATAATGATCGATAGGACTTCCAACTTTCACTTGCCGCTTCAAACACCTGCAGCAACGTCTTCAGAGTTGCTGAATCAATGGTCATGGAAGAGCCTGCAGAATCTAGTGCCCAGATGGCAATCGAGTTGAAGAGTTGACAGATACCGCTAAGCACTTCTTTGTGCTTGTTAATGCGGAGCTCCTCAGTCATCCTCTGAGCGTGAGCTTGAAGCTGGGGAATCTCCGTGTCCTCCTCAGTCTCATAACCGGGCGTGGAATCGTCGTCGCTCAGAACGATGCCGCGAATCTCCCGATAAACTTTACTGCTGGTGCAGAATACTGGCGTCTGGCGAGACATGTCCTCGTAGTCACGGGGCGTCGCATCGTCCGGCTCAAAGGCTGCATCTTGGCGATCAAGGCTATATTATTTATTAGCTTGTCGCAAAATTCATTAGGACAGAAGGTCTCTCACTCTTTGAAGCTTTTGGCAAGATGTCGCCTGATAGCCTCTGTGGAAAGCTCTTTCCGTTTTCGATGGCACTGTGACAGAACCTCATCCATCAGATCTTTCTTCTCGAGTTTCAGCTCGTAGAGTTCCTGCTGCTTCTTTTCAGTCTCGGATTCGCCTCTGTCATTCTGCTCGCTCTCATCAGCGAGTTCTGTGATTCCATCAGCGTCAATAGGTCGAGTGGGAGGAACTGTCCTTGCTCGCTTCGCCTGTCTTCGGCGAGAATCAGGTCCTTGAGTTACGCCACGGCCCTTCCGAAGTAGTAAGAGGCCTCTCTCCAGTGTCTTGATCTGTTTCTCACATTCGTTAGCATCCTTCCATGCTTTCATGGTGTCTTTGTCAAGTTTGCCCCTCAAGCTATCAATGGCCGAGTTGATGTCCATGACGTCTGTCTTTGAGCAAATGATGGTTAGAGCAGAATATGAACCATCAAGTTTGATCTGGCGCTTCATCGAGTCGCTCATCAGGTCTTTGGCAGTCTTGTTGTCGACGGCTCTGTTAATGGGAGCCACAATCCAAATGCCCGAGCAAGCCTTGAGATACTGGGAGGCAACTGCCGCTCGAGCTGCGTCCCAGTCTTCATGACCCGGCTACAGGTATACGAGTCAGTCGCAGTTTTGGGTTCCATGGGGTACTAGCAGTAGACATACCAGATCAACAATTGTCAGACCGTTGGACAGAACCCGGGACTTGGTGAAGATTCTGACAGCCTTCACCAGCGGCCAAAAAGCTGCGGTGACATCATCCTTGTCCTTGGAGTCCACGAAAGGATCAATCTTCTCTCGCATTTCGAATGCAGTGGGGGCTTTCATCGCCTTAGTCGTGCCCAAATAGCACTGCACAGTCGGATGGTCCGTAAGTTGCGAAGAAGGAGTCAACGCCAGCATCTCGCGGCTTAGCCATGGATAAACTGCTTGTATCTTTGCCAGCGCTTTGGCTGCGTCACTCTTGGAATCCATGTCATCCGCCGTGACGCCGTCGACCATGGCAAAGTCTCTTAGAAGAATGCTGACTTCGCGCGCCCATTCGTCGTGGGAGATGAACTCTATCTCGGCTCGGTATGGGTTCTCCTCGTCCTCATCATGGTTGTACGACACTTCGGTGGGGACAGCTGTGCAGGCACGCATGCAGTTCGTGGGTAGGAGGCTAGACGTAGTCATCATCAGCTTATTATGGTCTTGAGCCAGAGGATAAGGGGTTATGTTACTTCTCTTCATCCAAGATAGCGTTGATTGTCGAGCTTTTACCATCGCCAGTATTGCCAACAACACCGACGCGTGTTTCCCTTCTACGCGCAGCTTCTGCACGAATGTCATGAATTCGCTGAATCCAGTTGGCTGCAGTAGCTTTCAGTGCAGGTTGGAGCTTTCGAGAGGATCGGATTGTTTTGCAAACCGGCTCAAGTTCATCGAGCATTGGAAGAATACGCAGAGTAAACTGCTCCCAGATCTCAGGGTCTCTGACACGCCTCATCTTGCCGAGGTGGGAGAAGACCAAGGGAGGTAGATGTTTGGAGGTGTCACCAGGCTCGGTCTTGACCTTCACTGAGCCCATTGCGTGATTCATTATCGAACTTGGAAAGACTGGAAAGCGCCAGTCACGATGGTTTGTGACGATTAAAGAGCTGTGTCTGTTGGTGGATATCCTTGTCAAACCCGAGATTTCCGTATTGTCAGTAGTTATTGAGATGCAAGAAAGAAGAAGAATTTGCTGGTGAGAGGGAGGAACGATGGTTGAGATATCGTTGAGGGGATGAGAGGAAAGCTGGAAAGAGGACTGCGGGACAAGCTCAAACCTTGCTTGACCTTGGGAAAGATCTGTCAGGAGTTAAAGATGAGGTTGGGGCAGTAGGATGAGCCGACCCTGTGCGATAGGACTTGGAGTAGATGCGAAATATCGATAAGATTACGATGAAGCGGCAAGGGTAAAATGCGCCGAGATACCAAAATGGGAAAATCTGAGAGCAATGAAGCGTTAACCACTTTCCAGTATGGAACGGTGTTAGTCACTGGAAAGGAAGATGGCTAAGTGTAATCAGTATGTGCCGGTTGAGGGTTGAAGGAGGTGAAGAAAAGAAGAAGTGGTGGAGGTGGAAGAAGAGTAGCTTTAAATTAATAGGAAACAAACGAGGGCTGGAGGCATCTACGGATTCATGGGGAAAGAACTCCAAACTACGGGTGCGAAGTAGGGAAAGGGCTGACGGCTACTTCCCTCGCATAGTCGGTACTTTCTAGGAGCTGGCGGAACGTAAAAGCGATGAAGCTACGTCAAGCATCTACCGTTTTGAGAATGTAAGACACGAGCGAAACGATTGAAGGGGATACCTAACTAATAGCATGGCGATCCTCAACTTGCGATCTCACTTAGACTCAAGAAAGAAGCAACAGTCGCGTGTAAGCTACCTGCTCTACACCCGTCATATTAGGCTTTTGACTGCCGTCGCCTCTGGCGCATATATCCTCTCGTGACTTCCAGACGCTCCTTCTACTCCTCTACTGTGCCAAAGAGCATATCTCCTGTCTTGAGGTTCTACAAGACCTGTTACCCAGAACTATGTATACCCTTCTTGAACAGCGCAACATTAGTCTTTGAAGATTTCATGTGAGACAAGAATACACGACTGAATGGCACACACGGCGCTGGTTAGGGTGACATAGGGCTTCTCCCGCGCTTCAGTAGAAAGCTTTTGCGCCAGGAGAGAATAGAGAAAGGACGAGAAAAACATCAAAGGCGGTTCTAATATTTGCAATAAACGGAACGGCGCCAGATACATGTTGGTCTCAAAGATTTGTTGAATTGTCAAAGGCCTTGTCTTGGGCACAAGGCGTTGTTGCGTCTTGGTGCTATCAACTACCTATAGCAGTATTACCTCACTTACCTAATCGGTTGGTTTACATGCACTTACTTACTCCCAGCATAAGTGCAAGCTCTTAATTGCCATGTCTTGCGTCAAGATGAACAATGTCTGACTTTTCTTCAAAAATCCACGACAAACAACGTGACCTAGTAAGCTCGGCACGGCACGGCGGCATCCCAATCGCCATCCTCCTTCGGTTGGTAGCAACAGACAGAGGGGGGGGACCCAGATCTTGTCAGATTCAGGGTTCCTCTCACTATATTTCCTTTCCTACTTACCTAGGTAGGCAGGCAGGCACCTTAGGTAATTAAGGTAGGTAAGTTGTACTGTACGTGGTGTAACCCCGCCATGCGATCCCCGCGGGCCGCAGTCGGACGCCGCCCCTCAATCAGAGCCGACCACGTCCCTCGTACCGAGTCAAGGACGACACATCTCATCACATTTCCAACCTAGGTAGGTCTTGAGGGTAACCAGATTTTCACTCACACACTGACTTGAGTTGTTCAGTACCTCGAGAAAAACACACACAAAATCGCACATCAGGAAACAATGGCGGCGATCACGAACCCCGTGGCGGGCCCCGGCGAGCTCTTCGTCAACGGACGCATCTTCCTCCACAACGCCGCGGCTGGCCTCGAAACTCAACCATCTTTCGCAGAGAGCATGTTCGTCGCCGACGGCCTCATCCGGGACATCGGTACGGCGGAGGACCTCACGGCAAAGCACGCGTCGGACAGGGTCACGACGCACGACCTCCGAGGCAGGACGGTCCTACCCGGCTTCGTCGACGGCCACGTTCACCTGCTCCTCCTGGGCCAGTCGCTGCGCAAGCTCAGCCTCGAGCACTGCCGCTCCCTGGAGGATATCCGCGCCGCCGTCCGGACCTACGCCGCCGCCAACCCAGACCTCCCGCGCATCATGTGCAAGCTGTGGACCCACTCCATGACCCCCGACGGCGTCGACAGGACCATGCTGGACGACATCGACCCCCGGCCCATCTTCATCGATACCAAGGACCTGCACTCTACCTGGTGCAGCACGGCCGGCGTCAAGGAGCTAGGCATCGAGAACACGCCCGACCCGTCAGGGGGCAAGATCCACCGCGACGCCGAGGGCAGGGCCACGGGTCTGCTCAGCGAGGCCGCCGTGCTCACCATCGTGTGGCCCCATCTCGCCCAGGTCGCACCCAAACGAGACCGGATGGACGCCATCAGGGCCGCCGTTGAGACGTACAATGCCTCCGGCTACACCGGCCTGGTCGAGATGGCCATGGACGAACCCGCATGGGACGCCGTCTGCTCTCTGAGAGCCGAGGTGCCAGACCTGCCCATGCGCATCCACGCCTACTGGCTCATCAGGCCATCCGAATCCGAGGAGGAGCGCTTCAGGCAGGTGGACCGGGCCATCGAGCTGCATGCCGAGCTGAATCAGACGACGTCCCCCGACCTGTGCATCGTGGGCATAAAGATCATCACCGACGGCATCATCGACGCCTGCACCGCCCACTTGTCCGAGCCCTATGCCGAGGTTGGCTCGCCGCCGGCTTTTTGGACCCCTGAGCAGCTCGGCCCCGTCGTCAAGAGGGCCGACTCGGCCGGTTTGCAAATCGCTCTACACGCCATTGGCGACGCGGCCATCAAGAACGCTGTCAGCGCGCTCGCCTGCCACGCCACGCCCGGCCGCCGGCACCGCCTCGAGCATATTGAGATGGCCTCCGCCGAGGACGCCAGGCGCCTGGGTGAGCTGGGGCTGACGGCCTCGGTCCAGCCTGTCCACGCGGACCCCGCCATCCTCCGCGCTTGGCCGCGCCTCCTCGGCGCCCACCGCTGCGGCCGCGCCTTCCCCTACCGCGAATTCGCCGACCACGGCGCCCTCCTCTCGCTGGGCAGCGACAGCCCCACCGCCCCGTGGGCGCCGCTGCAGAACGCCTACGTGGCGACCACGCGACGGTCGGCGAGGGAGCCCGCCTACGACGTCGTCGTCAACGAGCACTTCAGGCTGGGCGTGTGCGAGGCCCTCACGGCAGCCGCATTCGGAACTGCAAAGAGCGTCTTCGCTGAAGATCGGATCGGGTCGCTGCAGGTCGGCAAGCGCGCCGACTTTGTCATCGCCGACATGGACTGGACGCCGCAGGGTCTTTTGAAGGGCGGCATCGAGGCCACCTGGTTCGACGGCAGGAGAGTTTGGGCGTCTTCCTCGGGCGCAGGCGTATGAGAGGGCCTGCACAGTAGCAGCCAAGCTGATTGGCTGGCCGCTCGTACGTGTACAAGTGGATTTTTTTTTACGATCTCGTCGTCTGTGCGGCTTTCTGCAAATAAAGGTTCCTCCGTTTATACGAAGCGAGAGAGAATGAGACAGAGAGAGAGAGAGAGAGAGAGAGAGAGAGAGAGAGAGAGAGAGAGAGAGAGAGAGAGAGAGAGGACGGAGGGATGGAGAATCTTCCGGGCTTAGTTTCATCCCATCTCGCCGAATGTTTCCAGATCTGCGGCAGTCAAGCACTGGCCGCTCCCATACCATGTTCGCATACACTTTGCCCCTTCGTCAAGGCCTAATTCCAATTTCCTACTCCGGTCAATGTCGCGCTGGCGAAACAAAAACCCAAGGGTCGTGGCTCGGGCCGGGGTGCCACGCCTTGGTGGTCCCGACCAACCATTGGGAGGGAATAGACATACCGAGGTCGCCCAAATCAGATGCGACGGGGACATGGTTCGTTCCCACCTGGCGGTGCCCAAAAAAAAAGCGTGGATGCGATCCGAATGAGGCTCTGTCAGCGGCCATCGCTACCGTACATCGCATACGGGTCGCTTGAAGCCCACATGGGCGAAGTCTGCCGCAACTCGTGCCATCCATGTCATCCCAGGCAATGGATGATCAGTACAAGAAGAGACATGTTCCCCGCGACCTTGATAGATCGGGCCAGCCACACCTCTTCTGTTCTCCCCCTTCAAGCTCGATCAGGTCTCAACGACACAGACGTCTTCAGCCGCTCTTCCTGAATCAGTACCATAGAGCCCTCTCCGATCAAGATGCATCACCACTTGAGCCTGTCGGCCATGGCCGCCGCCCTCGTCCCTCTGGCGCTCGTTCAGGCGCAGCAGCCGTGCGCCCCCGTCAACATCATCGTCGCCCGCGGTAGCATCGAGGCACAGGGCGCCGGCCTGCTGGGCAACATCGCGAAGAACACTTCGGCGCAGATCCCCGGGTCCGTCATCACGCCGTTGGTGTACCCGGCAGAGCTCAACCCGTACCCCCCCTCCGTGGCGGCGGGCGTGGCCAACATGACGAACCTCCTGAACGAGCAGGCGACCCAATGCCCGGGAACGAAGCTGGTGTTGATGGGATACTCCCAGGTAAGTTTCCATGGTCGAAGAGGACTCGGCCATACTAACTTATCGCAGGGTGCGCAAGTGTCGCTCGATACCCTCTGCGGCACGTCGGACGGCCCCAACTTCAACACCACGGTAGCCCAGGCGCCTATGGTCGGAAGCAAGAGTAAGTCGTGGTTCCGGGGTCGAGGTTCCGAGGGGAAGCATGGCCTTCTGACTTTTGATCCGATATAGTCGCCGCCGTTGTCTTGTTCGCCGACCCGACCTTCGTCGCCAACCAGCCCTTCTCCAGGGGCACCAGCAAAATGAACGGCGTAGGTTCTTCCCCCACCCCCCCCCCCTCTACCCCTTGAAATTATGATCGGGGAAGGCTGAAGGTGCCCGCCTAGATCTTCCCGCGCCAAGACTTCTCGCAGTGCCAGAGTCTCACGTCCCGCTTCATATCATTCTGCGACGACACGGACCTCTTCTGCGCGTCGGGACAGAACCTGACGGTTCATCTGGGCTACTTCCAGAACCAGCAGTACGCCTCCATGGCGTCGTCTTTCGTCCTCCAGAACCTTCGGTAAGAAGCCTGGCAAGAAGAGAGTCTTTGTGGTGTGGTGCCGATCGAACCCGAGTGCTGGCGACTCGGCGAGCGGTGTGGTTTACGTTACGTTTTCTATCATGATTGGGAGGCCTTTTTTTTTTTTTTTTTTTTTTTTTTTTTGTCTCCCTCAAAGCATTCGTCGGTCTTGAGGATCGACGCCAGGAGTTTTTGCGGTTCATGATGGACTGGATGTAGCGTTTTCGTCTCTCTTCTCTTTCGTAACTTTGTTTTAGAGCAAATCCAAGCTCGGAAACCACCTTCCGCTTCCAGCACAGACCATCTCAAATGCGTGGCTATCCCGTGACGTCTCCGAAACAGTGCCTCCAGCTCCTTTGAACACTTACCCACCAACGCTCACCATGGAATCGAAGCATTCCCAAGTCATTGATAAACCAGAAACATATGAATTACCAGCCCCTCCTCAGCGGTAATGTTTCAGAGTTGGATTAGAGGAAATTCCCGGCGTGCCTTTGGGGCGCTGACAACCCTTGCCAACGACTTCGTTTCCAAGAACTTGCAGCGAGATTTCACTAGAGACAAAGACTACGTGTACACGCCGCACAACACTGACGGAGTCGGAAAGCAATGAATAATTCTCGATGTGGCTATAGACACTTGGCCTAATCCCAGGTACGAGGATATGAGGTTGCACGTGTATCGGGTTAGTGTTGTAGGAAACGAGTTGTAAGTGCTCTGTTGTGTTTCATTCTACGCCAGCTCACTATTTTCTGCGTGGCGATTGTATAACGGCTCACTCTCCAGACATTCGGAGATACACGTCCATCTTTCCCATGGGGTGGTCGGAAACGGGCGTCAGGTCCTCGGCCAAACGCTTGATGTTTTCGCGACGGAAGAGAGGGGACACTGGTATTATCAAGGGGACTCCAATACGCCTAATACATATGAATGCCGATGAGGTTGTCGGTACAGATCTCTTGATCTTGAAGCTTTGAAGTAGAACACTCTAGGTAGAAATAGGTATAAAAAAAAGACTTTCCTTGACAGGAAAAGACTACCGAACTAATGAATCTCAATATAGGAGCTCTGGGTTCAAGGCCCTCCAAAGGGTTTCTAGCGATTTTGAAGGTCACATTAAATGGGCACTCATCTTCCGAAGCCAGCTGCAATGCCGAATCATTGTCAGAACACGACTGCCTTCATCAGGGGGCCCTTTCCAAGCTAACGATCATCGAGTCAAATACAGCAATGCCACCGCTCAGACACGGATATGATGAACTCTCTATTGCTCTAGGGTTATCCGAGCCACGATCCGATATTCCACCTCCCGGTTACTTCTCCTCATCCAAAGGTTCGTTTGTTTCTCGTCTCGTCTATTTCTGTCATGTTGCCGTTCCAGTTAGATTCGTTCTCTTCTTCCATCCTGTCACCGATACCGTTATTTCTCAGGGACCACAAGGATGTCATCCACGTTGACGACCTGCCCCGTGGCGAGGGACCTGTTGGCAGCGATTCCCGTCAGGATCGATGCCGCGCCGTCGATGTGACTGGCCGCGCGCATGTACTCGTCCGACACCGGCTCCCCAAACAGGTCCCTCAGCAGCACGAGATCGCCCCCGCCGTGGGCACCCTTGGCCTCGCCCAGGTCGATCTCCTGCGGCGGGCCGAACAGCGGCCGCAGGAGCATGGTCCTCTTCTCAATGGCCCCCTCCAGCGCCTGGCTGCCCCCGGAGTTGACGTAGCTCTTCTCGACGACCTCGACCTCGAGCCGGCCCCCGGTGCCGTTGAAGTTGACGCGGAAGCCCTCCCACGGCGCGTACGCCGTCAGCGAGTACGTCATGACGGCGCCGCTGCGGTACCGGACGAGCAGGCTCATCGTGTCCTCGATGCTGATGCCGTCGCCGAACACGCTCTGGTCGCGGTGGTAGCCGTCCTCGTGCTCCGCGTCCAGGTACATGGCCCTGAGCTGCGGGTTCGACCCGAGGTGCAGCGCGAACGGGTCGTCCCTGGCCGCCTCGCTCCCGTGCGCGCGCGCGTAGAACCGGCCCACCCCCCTCCCCTCGGCGTTCTCGCGCCCGTAGAACCTGAGGTCGCCCTGCGCGTAGACCGTCCGCGGCCGCGTCTGCAGCCAGAAGTTGACGAGGTCGAAGTGGTGCGTCGACTTGTGCACGAGGAGGCCGCCCGAGTTGCGCTTGTCGCGGTGCCACCGGCGGAAGTAGTCGGCCCCGTGGTTCTCGTTGAGCATCCACTCAAAGTGCACGCTCGTCACGGCGCCGATGGCCCCCGACCGGATCACCTCGAATATCTTTGTGTTGTGCGGCGCGTACCGGTAGTTGAACGTCACCCGCACCTTTTGCCCCGTCCGCTCGACCGCCGAGAAGATGTCGCGGCACCGCGGCGCGTCGATGGTCATGGGCTTCTCCGTCACCACGTCGCAGCCCAGCTCCATGGCGCGCACGATGTAGATGTTGTGCGTCCGGTCCACCGTCGTGACGATGACCTCGTCGGGCCTCGTCTCCCCGATCATCCGGTCAAAGTCGGCGGCGAGGAAGGTCGGGACCTCCCCGTGGCCGAGCTCCATGAGCTTCGAGTTGGCATAGTTCATGCGCGTCTGGTTGGTGTCGCAAAGCCCGACGATGACCGACGTGCTGCTGTAGTCCTGTGCGATGGCCGTGTAGAAGAAGCTTGAGCGGCCACCGGTGCCGACGATGGCGTAGCGCTTCCTCTGTGATGTCTCGCCCATGGTATCGCGGTGGGCCGTCTGCGACTTATCTCCCGGCGCTGGTGTTGAAGTTTGGACGGGGGGGGCAACGCGTTAACCTACGTGACCCGAAAGTTTGGAATATTAGTTGACTGTAGTAGTACCAAGTCGAGATCCAGTTCTCCGAATGAAACCGGGAATGGCAACGTTGTTGAGAGAGCGTCCTTTCACGCCAACTCCCTCATAACTTCGGCAAGCTTCATTTTCGCCGCGGCTTTCGTGTACTTGGCAACCCCGCTATGTACCACACTCCCTCGGGCTGGATTACCCCAGAACCCGAGGTTGGTTAGAAGAACAGCACGTGTGTGGCGCGGTGGTTTCGAGCCCCCAGCTTACAAGTCTTCTCTCCAGATCACTCACCCCCCCCTCATGCGCGGAGCTTTGATGTCGAAAGAGGAGGGAAAGGATTGAGGGGGTCCACGAAAAGCTGGGGATGTCGGGGCTGCTGATGGACCCCGGACAAATGCGGAGAGAGTCCGGGGAAGACGCTGCAACGTCAGCCCAGACGCAACCCCCCGGTTGGGCTGCTCAGCTCCGCCAAGGGACCGCTGACTCGCCGACATGAGGACACTGCTCCTGTGAGGTTTGCAAGTCTCGGAAAGATCCCCGAAGGAGGATGTGGGCCAACACAAGCCGCTTCGACGAGCATTGATTCGGCAGAAGCCCTGTAAGTCCCGGCCCTGCTCCCCAGCCTATAGTTTTCCCTCCAATGGCACGGTCTGGCAGGAGACCAGGTTTACCGTATCATTTCTTGCTTTTCGTTGAGCGGCCGGCAAGTGACCGGCAAACGGCGTGACATTCAAGCCAAGGCTGCTTGTCACCTCGGCGTTACCAAGTATGTAGACCAAACCACTTCACGGGGACGTGACGTCTGCACCAGATGTTGCTGTTGATGGATGATAAGCTCGAGGCCCCGTTTTGGGTCCGTCTCCCCCTCTTCTCCAGTTGAGAGGATATCATGTGTAGGGGTGGAAACAGGGGCCTTTCGCTTTTGAGTAATAAGACAAACCGGTCCCAATGTTCTTCGCCACGGGACTGGGCTTTTCCTGTCATCCTCTTCTCTTGAAATAAGTGCAATTTCATCTTCTGGAGGCAGATTTCCTCGTGATTCATACCAAAATCTGGGAGAGGTGACCCATCTTCCAAGCATCGACTGCATCGTTTCCGACCATCATTCCGGACGGCACCTGTCATCATGGCGTCCTCGACCCCGGCGGCAGACCAGGCCGGCGGTCACAACTCCGACATGATCGAATCCGTGCCCAAGGCCCAGCCAGCACCTGCTGGCGCGTTGCAAGAGAAGGCTGCTCAATTCCTAGTAGCCCACGGCGGCGGCGATGCCTCGTTCACCTACGAAGAGGAGAGGGCTGTCTTGAAGAGAATCAACCTCCGAGTCCTGCCCCTTATTCTGGGGGCGTACTTCTTCCAGCAGCTGGACAAGAGCACTCTGAGGTATGTTCTTGCCCCTTGTTTCTGCACTCGTTTCCCAGTCCGTGAATCAACTGACCCATGACCACCACACCAGTTATGTCTCCGTCTTCGGGTTCCAGGAGGACGCGAACCTCCACGGCCGGCAGTACAGCTGGCTCGGCTCCATCCTGTACATTGCGCAGCTCGTCTGGCAACCCGCCGCCGCCTACATCCTCGTCAAGCTGCCCAACGGAAAGGTCATCGCCGCCGCCATCTTCCTGTGGGGGTCCTCGCTGGCGATCATGACTTCCTGCACCAACTTCGGCTCCCTTCTCGGGCTCCGCTTCATGCTCGGCACGTTCGAGGCCATGATCGCGCCGTCTTGCCTCGCCGTGACGACTACGTGGTGGAGGCGGGGCGAGCAGACGTTGGTTACCAGCTCCTGGAACGCCATGAACGGCGTCACCTTCATCATCGGCAGCCTCTTCACCTACGGCCTCGGTCACATTGAGAGCGACAAGCTCTACAAGTACCAGATCATCTTTCTGTAAGTCGTCCGCGGGGTATGAGGGGCATTACCAAGTCCGGGATAGTGATACTAATGCCGTCGCTAGGTTCTGCGGCCTTCTCACGGTGTCGTACTCGTTCGTCGTTCTCGTGTTGATGCCCGACTCGCCCATGTCAGCCAAGTACCTGACGGAGAGGGAGAAGGTCATCGCCGTCGAGCGGCTCCGGGCCAACCAGATGGGCATCCAGTCCGGCGTTTGGCGCTGGGATCACGTCCTGGAGACATTCACCGACCTGAAGACGTGGTGCTGGTTCATTCTGGTCGTCGCCATCTCGTAAGCGCTGACCATGCCAACGTTTACCGCGACGCTAATGGATCTTGTTTAGCATTGCTAGCGGCGGCATCTCGACCTTTGGTAACTTGATAGTCAAGTCTTTCGGCTACAGCAGCTTTCAGACCATTCTTTTCAACATCCCCTTCGGCGTCATTCAAATCATCGCCATCATGGGCAGCGGTTGGGTTGCGACGCGGACTCAGCGGAAGGGTCTCGTTATTGCTGGAATTGCCATCATACCCGCCATCGGCACAGTCCTCATGCTCACAGTGCCACGCCAGCACAAGGGCGTTTTGCTCTTCGGATACTACCTTGTAAGGAGTCTTAACTTTCAGCCTTCATCTATCATTCTGCTAACATTGATGTCTGTTAGGTTTCTGCTCTTTCCGCCATTACCCCTCTCATTTATACATGGCAAGCTCAAAACACTGCCGGTGATACCAAAAAGAAAACCACATCTGCCGTTGTCTTCATCGGCATGTGCACCGGCAACATCATCGGCCCGCTCCTCTACTCCGTCGACGATGCTCCAGTGTATCGTCCGGGCCTGATTTCGAATCTGGTCATGTTCATTCTCGTCGCCTTCATGGCAGCGTAAGCCGTCTTTTTACCCCAAGTTTCATCAGAATAACAATAGACTGACCAACCTGACCCGTCCAGCCTTCTTCCGGTTTATCTCAAGCACCTTAACTCCAAGCACGCCAAACGACGCGAGGCCCTCGGGAAGAGCACGAATATTGTTGACGAGTCGATGATGCGCAACAAGGACGTAAAGGATGGCAAGGAGGTGGAGTTGGAAGAGGACCCCCAGAGGCAGCAGCACAAAGCTATCGAGGAAGACCATGGTCTACAGGATATGACCGACCTCAAGAATGAGGATTTCATCTTTGTATACTAGATGGTTTTCTTCCTCGTACTGGAGTGCCATCGAGGAAGATTATCCATCTTTAGTATTTTGCCAAAGTATAAGCAGTACCAGCCATGTGTCACGTCATTCACACAAACTCTGAATATGGTGCTAAAACTTTCCCCTGAAATGATGACTGCGTTACAGAGATAATATCTGTTTGATCTATTTACCCTTCTAAATGACCCTCTTACTGTTGTTAACTGCGGGTACTGGCAGCAACCGATATCTCGAGTTTAGGATAGGCTTTCTTTGAACTGCAGAAAAGAGCCGTCCCATCGACCTCCAATGTATTCAACCTTTTCGACCCGTCTTTCTCGTCACCAGCCTAATATAGCGACGGTTTACTTTATGTCGCACAAAAACGAAGCCGTTAATTGCGGGCAGCAATTAACGCCTTATATCACATCACCCCTTGCGATACTTTACTATTGATAAATAGACCCTTAGTATGGGAGAGAAGCTTGATTGAAATGAGGAGGCAGACGGTTATGGGTTAGAAGGCTTTCAAGTGTTTCACAATGGTTCATTATTCTTTTTCGTTTATTATTGTTTAATCTGCTATTTGGTTACCTTTCACAGACTGTTCTGTTTTGTCGTTACAGATCTATCAAGTCTCAAGCATTTGATGACCAATTTCTCCCGGTTTCTTACCAGTTCATCCTGCCAAGTCTCCTCCAATTAAAAGCATACCTTTGTTGCTTTTCAGCAGTTCTCTTCCAGTCTCCAATAATAGTGTCGCAAGACAGCGGCACGACCTATATGCCATCATTAATTATACCGCCATCGAGCCTCTGATATACCTGAAGACCAAACGGTGCTTGATCACTCTGCCAAAACGATCCAGCCGTCAGTTTCTTCCTCGGCCTCTATATTCGCAATAACACAAGGCTCTTCCAGGATTCCAGTAGGCTTCAGTAGATATTCATCACTCCAAGCCCAGCCTTCAGCTGTCGGGACAATGTCAGCACATCCCCAAACACTGAACCGAGTCTAGCCACTTACTTCGTCGCAGGTCATGCCAGCAGCCAAAGACATCGTCTTGCAGGTGGACGTGCCCAAAGGAATTATATCGATATCCAAAAGCGGTAATGGAGATGCTGTGTTTCCCTGCTTCAACCTCACCGAGGTCTAGGGTTCTCGGCTGCAGGGCGACGTGCCCGCTCTTGTTTCCCCACTGAACTCTGACAACCGGCGCGGCGAACCGCGGAACCGACAGCGTGACGTTCGACCGGGATTTGGTTGAAAAGCTGCAGCGGTAGGTGACGTTCCCGGCATAAAACGGATGTCCTTGCGCCGCGATATCCCCCCAGCCCAGGCTCTGGCGTCGTTCGCAGAGAATTGGCAGGTTGTTCCTCAGCTCGACGCTGAAGCTGCCCAGAAGGTAAATCCTTTCCAGGCTCGTCAAGATACCAAACGGCATGCTGAGCTCAATGACATTCTTCCCTATCCGGATCGTCCTCTTGGGCAGCGGGACCATTCTGATGTCTTCGTCAACCCACCAGGACGAGCTCTTCTCGTCAACAAGCAGCCTGTGCCCGTTGATAGTGATTCTTGCATTCCCCGGGTTCTCCATGGCGAGGAACGAGGCCGTTTTGACGATGGCCTGTGACTCAAACTCGAAGCGTAGATCGACGTATACCTTTGGAACTCGTTCTGATGACGGTACATTCCATGCCTGCTTCCGCTCTGAGCTTTTCCAATGAAGATGCAGACGACTTCGGATCTCGTTATCGATTTTCAAGATTTGCTGACGCGAGGCATCCTCCCACGGGTCGTCGTCGATCCTGTACAGCGCATAATCAAACATCAGGACGTTTGGTTCGGAAAGAACGACCTCCTCCAGCTTGAGCTCAATCGCCTGCTTTTTGGTCGGCGTCGAGGCTACCTCATCCGCTATTTCAACGAAAGACAGGTCCTCGGCCGGGAGAGGGTAGAGTCTCAGTAACAAGCTTGCGCAACCCTCAAACCGGTGTTCAAAGACTGTCCATCCGCTGCTGTACTTGGGCTTTTGGTAGTATGTTTCACCTGTGAAGGTGTCCAGAATCTCAACGTCCCACTCGCCCTTGATTTTTACCACCGTATCATAGGGGTTGTTTCGGTCCGTATTGCAGACGAAGAGAAACATTTCGTCGCCATCCTGGCGCATCTAATACAGAAGAGTCTCCGTCGGCTGTCCTCCCTTCATGTTGACTTCCAGATCGCGGCTCTCGGATACGGCTGAGAGGATGGCACTTTTACTCCAGGCAACTCTGATGCTGGGTTTGATGGTCATGTCGACATCAGCCGGTGCGACTTGGGCATCAACTAGCACTGGTGCTTCCCCAGCGATGACGACTTTGCCGCCTGCTGCCGCAAACTCCTTGACGACCTCGAGGGTAGATGACCTAATAGTCCGGAGGTTCGGTAAGATGATGACATCGTACTCGCAGTGCCCTACTGTTACAGAGTCACTTTACGGTTAGGAAATAACGAGAGAAAACGGCTTGAGTTTTTTATGTGTGAGAAAGGAGGTCTGACCTGGCTATATACGCCTCTAGGCGGTAGGTCAGACCGAAGTATTAGAATAATAGTTATTCTAGTACTAGATAAATCTATTAGATATTATAAAAGTATTATAA
>MU846229.1:0-61457 GCA_030867225.1 Colletotrichum caudatum
TAGTTTTAGATATAGGACTTTTTACGCTTTCTATCTATACTATTGTCATAGGTTTCTATTAGACATAAGAGTATAGCTAGTAGATATGTCTCCTGACAACTAGCTATACCCCCTTTCTTCAGCGTCCCCACTTCCCTTTTGCAGGGTCTTTTAACTAGCTATACTATAGCTTGTTGTGTTCCGTAGAATAGGGCATTTCAACCAGCTATACTATAGCTTGTCGTATTCAGTAGATTAAAAGTAAAAAAACAAAACACATATAGGTAGTATATTAAGTGTTACTAGTCGATAGACGTATCATATAGGATATTTGACTGTAACGTTAGGCCACAGAGTGGTAGCTTGATAACAAGGCTTGTGTTGGTTACTGGTTAATATTGGCTTTGATGGTATTTGATCTTGTACTGTATCACCCTTCCCTATTATCCCTTTGCCCCCCTTCCTGCGGACCCCTTTGATCTAGAACAATATACTAGCAATGAGTAGCACCGACACCGCAACCCCCACTAAACTACCTCCCGTCGTCAACCGGCTAGATCTACTCTCGTCACTCTCGTGGAACCCAACGGATCCCCTCCCCATCCGTTGGCGCGACAGGCATAAGCCAAGGCCGTCAAAGTCGTTATTTGGCAGCTTGCACCAATAGTAGCAGTCACTGGCAATGCTGACGACCTCAGGGAAGCAGCACGTCGTCATTGCCTCGTGTGACCCGTTCTGGCGAACCGATATAAAGCCGGTGCTGATGTTGCCTGGTATCCCGTGTATATTGACGAAGTCTGGTAGGATGGAGGCTTCCGGGCAGCCTGTGGCGGGGGATGACATTTTGAGCACGCCGAGTCTAGACCTGTGGCGAATATGCGGCGCAGTGGACAGAGAATGCGACTCTAGGACTGTAAGGAGGGGAATCGATAGGAGGATGGAGGTGGCAGCGCCGATGGGCATATAGATGAATCTTTCTCGTCCAGATAGACCTGGGACGCCGTACGTGCGGCGCCCTTTTTTACTTTGGGGCCTCGGCGTTGGTTATCTGCTGGTTAGGCCATTCCTACTTGGCGGCCTTAGCCCTGGGTCGGTTGGACCCTCTCTGCTTTATCGCCTTGGCGTCGGTTCCGCTTCGTGGCCTCTGACTTGTCAACCCAGACTTGATTAGCCCTCTGCCCCACCGACTTATGGGTTTTACAGACTGCAAGATAGGAATACCGGAAGAACCCCTCCGCCAAGACGGCCACCGCTGCCATATTTATTCGACCTGTTATCAGGGTCCAAAACGCAACTTGCCTCCTATTAGGTCTTAGCAAGATAAGTGCCCCCTTTCTATTACTTAGACAAGACAAGAGGTAGCCTTAAAGGCGGTCAATGGCCTTAACGATGTGATATGTATAACTAGCTATACATTTAGTACGAGTTATAATAAAAGGTAAAATATGTTTTAGTTCAACAGTTAGTATAGTACCCTCCTTTTTTATTCTACATATGGCGTAAATACATCAATATTAGCTAAGGACTGTTGCCTTACTTTGCAATATGGATGGAAAACCTGTTGGGGCAGGTGACTATGTCACGCCTAGGCCTGTTCTTATCCCCCTGTACGCGAGCCTTGGCTATGTCCACCTTCGGGCGAGGCGGCCTGTTCAATATAGCACCAACAGCATCAGCATTGACTCCATAACACGTTGTTGGTCGCCTCTGCTGAGACGGGAACATCCCGAGGTGTTCGTACGAGCACGCTAGAAAGCCATAGCCGTTTCTGGCAGACTTGGTTATCCTGCACTGCAAAAGAACGCTATGCCGGTAGGCAACCTCGTTTTCTATGCCTCGCGTAGTCTAAGAAAGGAAGGAACTTGATCCCCTGTTGCCTCAGGAGACTCTGGAAAGAACGAGGGGTAATAGGGAGTATCACAGAGGGCCAACCGCCAGCTATATGATTAGGGCAGCGCAGCCAGCCTCCCAAGCGCATCAAGCTCGAGAGTCACATCGTCTTTACCTATCAGCTTGCCCGGCTTCTTTGATATCTTCTTTTGCTGTCTGTCATGAGGTATTATACCCTTTTAGCCCTCTAGGCACTTACTACCGGCGCTACCGCCGCTCCTCTCAACAGCGTCGCTGTTGCTCCAATAATATCCAGGTCACACTGCATTTCCTAAAGGCTAAGGATATACAACCCTCGGTAACAGCATACAACCATGATCACAGCAAGGTCATTGGCCGCTCATGCTCAACTATCCTGGCATTAGGTACCTCTTTGATCACGTTTACTGTAGACAAGAATGTGTCGGGAAATATCACTATCGACAAGAAGCAATTCAGGGTCATTAACGACCCGGAACTCTCAGGTGGCGTCCTCTGTGGTCGTATGCACAGCGGCCTATAGACTGTTGTGAACTGCGAGGTTGCTGTCCCGTCTTCCCTCGGTCTGGCCCCCCTCGACCGCCGGGACGTCCCTGGGTGCATGTCAAGGAGTTATACAGGCGTCGACAAGGAGCTAGGTCTCGAATCAACCCTGGACAGCTTCTACCGACGGCCGTGATTCCTTCCCCTTGAACAGCCCTTGGCGCTTCCGGACAACTCGACGCTCACAGAACGCCAGAACTGCGGCGTAACGAAGAGGGCGACGTACCGTGTTGGAAATGGCAACCCCCATCAGAACCCTCTCCATATCCAGCTCAGTGTATAATTCCCCTGCCCCTCTTCTGCTTTTTACTAGCCATATATCCATCTGAAAGCGCCAAACAGGAACCTATGGGGTGTGACGGGGGAAGGGAATGCTCGATTACTTATGGCCAAAGTCGTTCCTACACTATTGGCTGGTCCGCTTCGGCAACGGCCTTTGGGTGGATCAATGCCGGCTTTGGCGTCCAGTCATTAATAGAAACTGGTAATAACTATCAGTGCAACGGTAACCCAGGTGACTATTTCGCCGTATGGAGACGCCAGGCTCAGACGGCATACACTGTACAGAACAGGATGTGGGTTTGCGATGAACCCCGGGACACAGGTAATAACTACGTTATGTGGTCTCCGAATAGGGACAACCGCGGTGGCCAGTTCTACTGTGTGTACGGTCGACAGTATGTTCGCTGGATAGGAGACCGCTGGTTGGATACTACCCCTGTCCCCGGTGGCCCCCCTTAGAGCGAATAGGTCATGGTGAGGGTTGTGCTTGGGCGTCTCTGTTTCTCACCGTAGGCATACTATTCCTCTTGTAACCCTTTACTTCACTGCCGTACCTGGAGAGACTCTTAGTGCTAGAACCGTAGTAATAAGGCCTATGACATGACATGTTATACTATCTTATAACTATAGAACAAAGTTGATCCAGCAGAGCTTGCGGTTGAAAAAAGCCCCCCGGGGGCCGGAGGTACAAGACCGATTCTCCGATCTGAATGGTCACGTTTGGAGTTCTCTTCTCTGATGTGCCTCTATGGGGCGCCAGTCTTATGAATTTGGAAATATCGTTTAGGTGAATCGTCTCTGGCCCTTGGTCATTTATGGTCAGCCAAATTAAATATTATTGGATGGCGTGAAACAAGAATCAGGTTACGACGATGGGCTGCTTGAGAAGGTTGAGTCCATTCTGAGAGCCTCGGCATGGCAGAGTAACAATCTTTCGGTTGGTTGGAGAAAGTAAAAGTTCTCTTCTATTTTCAGTGACCAGAATACATCTGCTGGTCCACCTCTAGGTGACATCCATAAGTTTGTTGGAGCCGAGGACTCGGAATGACGGTACTCGCTAACACCCTTATCAAGGCTACACAGATCGCAACAGCAGTCCTTGCAAATACGGCCCAATGATTCACCATTGCAGAGTCACCTGGAGTCTCAAAATCCTGATGGCTAGATAAGCAGAGCGAAAGGAAAATATGCGCATTGGATGAACGACAAATAAACTGGCATCCATTTAGGCCGTATACCTAGTACCGAATTCTGGTTCCATGTTTGAGGTTATCAGTCATAGCCATATCGTGGCTGACGGTGGTACATCGTTTCCGAATTGGAAACGAGCATCATGGCACACATACTCAGGGGCACTAATTGGACGCTCGGGAGTCTGACGCTAGGTTGCCTACCACGATGTTGATAGTTATAGTTTTGAATAGGCAGCCTTATCTTTCCGGGGTTCGAAAAACCTGACGTTCCATTCTGTGCAGACGAAGAGAAGGCATTCAGAGTGGTGGCTGGCAGGAGGCCGGGTGCATGACTTGTGAAAGGATGCGGGTCACGTGATTATCATACACGTGACATCAGTCCCCAGGTAGGCACGGCCCCGCAGATGCACTGCATCCCGGCACAAAGATCTCCAAGCGCCCGAGGAGCAGAAGGACGTGCTAGTATTACAGGTGAGCCATTGGATGGCAATAGAAAGGCATAGAAGATGCATCTTATTTATATCTGCCATGTGGTGCAACATTACCAGGAAATTCAACTTGTCTCTGCCAATTCCCTTGTAAACCAGCTTCAATACTCCGCACAACACAGCCGTCCAACCGAATCCTGAACCATGACCGTCATTCATGTTGTGCAGTTCCAGTTCGGAGAGCTCGTCCCGATAGAGGACGTGAAATCGGTGGGTCCAGCCAGCCCGGGCACGGGAGTGAGAGGGAGGGAGCAACAATACGAACACCTACAAAGTCACGAAGGGCGGGATGGGGCCGAATCCCTGCGGGAGGGAGAGAGGAACAGACAAAACAGGGCTGACACATTATTGTCAGATATGCGAGTCGATGCTGGCGCTCCGAGACAACTGCATCCACCCGACATCCAATAAGGCGTACATTAAGTCCATCGTGGGGGGTCTGGACAACAGCCCGGAGGGCATGCAAGACGGCATCACGCACGTTTTTGTGGTCGAGTTCGAGAGCGCCGATGACCGGAACTATTATGTTGACAAGGACCCGGCGCATCGGGCGTTCGTGGAGAAGGCGGGCCCGTCGATACTTAAGGCGCGGGTCGTTGACTTTACGCCGGGCGTGTTCATTGTGTAGGCTGCTATGACGACAGAGGGGCCAAGGTCGGATATGATGATGGTGGTGGTGGTCGCTCATTTGTTACATGTATGATGTCTTGGCTGAATCCAATAAGACAAAATCGATGGATGGGCGCATGAAATGTCATTGGTGATGGCATCAAAAGATGAGAAGCAACAATAATTACGTCCTGCCATCCATCCATCTATGCACGTACAAATACGCAGTAAGAGAGGTATGCAGAATGCCGGGGTATACGTCATAGCAACGCACGAGGCGAGGCGGGAGGACGATGGCACGTGCTCATACGGTAGGTAGGCACCTGCCTGTATCCGTAGGTACTCTGGCGCTGCTCTGCCTGCCCACCCCGAGAGTCCGTCACTCCCCCAGTCATCCCTTCCCCTCTCTCCCCCGCCAGACCAGACCAGACCAGACCAATCCTTCTTTCCTTGCGTGCCTGGGCCAGCTGCTGTTTGGTGCTCGCCGCTGATGTCAATGCTCGATGCCCAGTGCTCGGTACTTGTAGGTACCGCCTACGTAGGTGGTCAACTCACTGCTGCCACTCTCCTCTTAGTCAGCAAGCGCCTATTGTCCCTCACTTTAGGCGGTACCCATCCCTCCCCCCCCTGCGCCTGGCTCGCCCTGCTTTGATGTACCTCGCTCGATATCGCCTGTTGCTAAGGACGTGCGGTGCGGTACGTGCATGCTTTCGCACTTCGTCGTCCCTATACATTCTTTTTCTTCTTCTCCCTAATAACCTACATTGCGCCAGCAGTCGGCTTTTCATTCTCTTGCACCTACACGACTCCATCCCGTTGCAATCGCATTCCCATCCTGCTCCTCTGCACTTCGACTAGAACAGAAGACATAACCCCCCGTTGACGCCGCGCTGCCGAGATATATGATACGGCCCCACGCCGATCTATCCATCCTCATCCCTAGCTAACAGTACCGGTACCTGCTGGCTGGCTAAGCCATCTGACGACGAATTCCCAACAACCCCGCCATTGAACTGCCGTTTGCGACGAGAGCTGCTGCACTGCACTGCATTCCTCCCACAACCCGCTCTCAACGGGGTCACCACTACGACCTCTCATTGCTGCCCGAACAAGATATCATTTCAGCTTCGCCTACGACGTCGCTGACCCTCTTCTTCGTCCATCCCTCGTCTGCTTCGTCCACACCCCGCCGACGCTGTCAGCCATGGCGCCAGCAACGCATCCCACCCTCATCAACCTTCCTCCCCCTACCTCCAGACCAGACACCCCCTCTGAGATGCCGTATGTTGCCTCTTGCCCCCCTCCCCCAACCCCCCCCCCCCTTTAAGCCAGTCGTCCAGCTAACACTTGTTACCGCAGTGGCACCCCCACGAGCACCACAACCTCCATGTCTGCCCTCTCTACCACCGCTATCAAAGATGGTCACCGAGGTCACTTCCCCCAGGGTCCCGCCGGCAGCCGCGGCCACACTCACCACCCCTCCACCACGAGCCTAGAGGCCGAGCGCGCCGATCGCATCTCCCGCCTCGCCGGCCTGGAGCGAGTCTCGACTCTGCGCGCCCCGCTAAACCAGCAGAATGTCGCCGCCTCCATCTCTCCCCAGACCACCCCCACCTCGACCGGCTTCCCTCCCGGTTACCCGCCCAGCACCAACCTCACCCCCGCCTACTTCGACGTCCACGGCCAGCCCACGGCTGTCACCAAGATGAGCACCGTCGGTACCGCTAGCGCCACCGAGAGCTATGTTGGTGATGACAACGAGACCCGCACCGCCCCCGGCGAGCAGGACGAGGACATGTTCAGCATGGACACCAACTACCGCGAGGCCGACTCCGTCGCCAGCATGGGCGCCGAACCCGAACAGATGGACGAGGACACGGCCCGCTCCACCGGAGGCTACGACGACCGCATGAGCGACGACGGATCCGCCAGCCTCGTCGGCTTCGGCGAGGGCGCCAACAGCACCGTGTCCGGTCCCATCTACCAGCGCCGTCCCATACCCGGCGTCGCCGGTCAGGCCGGCATCTGGGGCCTCGAGCGGAGCGCCTCCGGCCTCAGCAGCGACGGTATCCCGACGCAGCGGAATCGCGATGTGGCCATGGGAGGCGATACTCCGACGAGCGCCGCCGCCATGCAAGAGCGACGCGATGCGCGCATGATGGACGGCACGACCACCGAAAGCCCCGGCGTGCCTGGTGACGAGATGTACGTCGACACCACCAACAAACCCCCTGTCCCCACCTCCCAGCTCACCCAAGAAGGCAACGCCAACACGACACCCACCGCTAGAGATACCGCCGAGCGTCTTTTGCGGGAGAGACTCGACGGCGGCGAGTCGCGCCCGGGTAACCCCGCGCTGGGAAGTCCTCAAATCGGCGACAAGCTCGGCAAGTCCCACTTTGAAGAGAAGAAATGACACTCTTCTCTCCTCTGTTCTCTTCCGGTAGGTCAGGATAGGTCAGCGGGGGTTTGGATGTTTCCGTGGGTTACTACACATGCTTCGTGACCAGGAAAGAAAAAATTGCGGGAATAGAGGTCTCCGCCTGTATGATTTACACGATTCGGTTTTTGTTACGATGGGAACATGGCTCAGCTGGTTATGCAAGGCCTCTAGGTATGGATGGCTACTGGAATGCGATTGTCTGTTTACTGCCCGTTGTCTTCTAGTCTACGTGATGCTCATCATCGTCGCCCGCCAATACTCTCAGCGATCTCGACTGGCTTGGCGTACTCGCGTGCACCACAGGTGATGGCACGTAAGTCGAACGTATCCGGCGCGGGTGAGAATTGAAAATGGTATTTCCAGCGACACGTTTGCGGTAATCACAGACCCACCCTAGTCGGGTTGTTCTCACGAGACGTCTCGTTGAATACATATCAACACGATGAGCAGAGTTCCCGGCTTTTTGGGCGACATTAGTAACCAAGGTTCAATTCATGCGCAACCAGGCCTTGGATGTATACTCTATCCCATTGTTTTCGAGAGGTACGGGAGCAGGCTTGTACCCTGCTTCATGTTTCTTACCCTGGGACGACTGACTCGCCTGCGTCCCTCCCATGCGACCGCGACATGCAGACCCCGGACACGCTCCGAACGCGGGTGCTCCCGTGGCGTCGGCATCGATGACGGAGTTTTATGATACGTCGTGGACGGCCGCTCGAGAGCTGGGCTTGTTGATTAGACTACTCGTGCCTCGCATGGGAAAGGAGGCTCAAAGCTATAGTTACTCACTCTTTAGCAGGGCGACGACGTATGCTTCAGCGTTGGAGGCTTACACGTTCTGGGGATGTACAGGTAATGCTCGGGGGGTGCTTATGATGCCGGACTGTACCCAGGGGGCCCAGCTCGCGCGAGACTTTTCCGCAAGATAATGTGTCTCCTTCACATTTGACGAAGCATACCTTTCGTTGAGGGTGAACGAAGCGGGAGCCTGTGCCTTTTGAGCTTCCGGACGTCAGGTAACCAACGACTTTACGACATCTGCAATCGGCGGTATGGATGTCAACAAGACAGTGATGGCACCGAACAGGCTCATCGACAGACTCGACAGCGCGGCCGCGCGCGGATCGGTTCGGAGAAGCAGGGCCGTGGCGATGGCCGACGAGTTCGCGCCCAGCGTGACGCCGCGGGTGATGTAGTCATCTGGAAACACCCCGCGTCAGCTTTCCGCTTCACGGCATTCTGCCTATTTACGGGGCTTTTCCCCCCATCCTTACCTTCGGGTATCCTCATCCAGGCCAGCATGCGCTGGCCGAACAGCACCCCGACGATGCCGCTCATGATAGCCACCGCGGCGACGGTGTTGAGGTCGCCCCCCAGGTTCGCCGTCGCGGGGGTCGCCAGGGCGAGCGTCAGACTGCGGGAGGCGAAGGCCAGCGACCGCTCGGCGCTGATGCCGACGGCGTAGCAGATCCTGGGGTACGAGAAGAGGCAGCCGACGGCCATCGCGGCGTTGGGCAGCACGACGGCCGCGAAGTTGTGCCTCAGCTCGCGGCGGTACTGGTACATCGGCAGCGCGAGGGAGACGATGCTCGCGTCGAGGACGGTGCCGAGGATGTCTCCCGCGCCGGGCGAGCGGCCGGAGCTCGCGTGGAGCCAGAGGTTGGTGTAGTTAGCGCCGGTCCGGAACGACCGCAGGGTGTCCGGGAGGCCGTCGCCCTTGATGGCGGCAAGGGCCCAGATCCCGAGGACGGAGAAAAGGGAGGACACGAGTACCGGGTGGAGGTACTGTCGCCAGTGCGCAGGGATCGACATGGCGGCGAAGTAGATGAGCAGGATGAGACTCAGGTGGAGAGGCATGGCGTACCCAGTGGTGTAATAGAGGGGCAAACCAAGGAAGGTGAACACGGCGGCGTAGATGAGCCGGTTCAAGTGGCCGCATATCCACGCCGCCCAGAGTTGGGCTCGAGGCATTGGCACGGGGACTTGCGGTGGGAGTGCAGCGTTCTGTGGAGTCTCGGCTTCTTCGCCCGACGGCGTTATGGGCGAGCTTGCCGCGGGCGCGAAGTTGTGAGACGCGTTGAGCGACCGCGGGGGCGGCGCGAGGGTGTTTAGGGACAACGACGACGGGGCGGCGGAGATGGTGCGCGATCCCGGGACGGAATCTGTGCGTGGAGGGGTGTCGGCGATGGGGATCTCGTCGGTCTCGTTGCCCATCTCCTCTGCGCGCTCGGTGATGGCGCGCTTCGATGAGCCGAGGAGGAGCTGGAGACCGCGGGTTAGGTAGGCGGCCAGAGCTATCATCGCCACGAAGCCGATCACTACAACAGGCTGTCAGTATTCTTTTTCCCGGGTGGATCTTTGGATAGGCCGTGAACTTACTGAAGACGGCGATCATCTTCATGACTTCAACGATTCCGACGGTCGGACTCAAGGGAAGCATGATGAAAGATGGCGTGAACAGGATGTTGATCCAGCGGAGGGACCAGCCCGCCTGCGAACGTCAGCACTGCGAGTCGAACGCGCCCGGACCGAAAGGTTCGCTCTCACCGGCACGTCGATTACGGCGACGATGGCCCTGGTCCTGTAGTTCCCCAGAACCAGCTCAGAGAGCAGCAGTCCGAAGAAGAGGAGGATCAGGCAGGCCACCGACGCTGGAAACGACACGCCCACCGTGTCGAAGAGGGCGCTGACGCCGAAGCATGCGGCGAGCATCACCATGATGCCGAAGGGGACGTAGAGCCACGAGGTAAGCAGCTTCGGGGCTGATTCTACTGCAGCCTGTGTTCGGTGAGCCAAGTGCGTTTGTCTTCGATGGCATCGCGGTTCTCACGTACCAATCTGACTGCCTGTAAGACGTCGATGCAGGCCGCGGGCCATTGGGGCCCTTCGTTGGGGCGTTCACTCTTGGTCATTTTCACCGCGACAAGGACTCGATCGCAAAGCAGGAAGGGAGGTTGCCGATGCTCTGATACGAATGCGAGTCCAACATATCCATCAAGTATCTGTATCTGTGACCACACCTGCAGACGCGGAGACCTGGGATCAGTGACCATGTGCGACGCCAGGACAATTAAGATCCGAACTAGCTCACAACAATGGATCTCATGCCGGACGACGCCGGGCAAACTAGTCAGGCCCCCTCGACGCTGTCTAAGACAGAAAACTCCGATCGCGCCCGATGACGAGATGGATCCCTAAACTGGCGTCGGATTCGACGAGCAGCAAGCCAAATTAAAAACTTACATGGGGCATCCGCTCATGATAAGGCGCCGATCGGAAGTGGCGCCGAGCGAACGGATCGCATCCGAGTGCGGGTGATCCACATCGCCGCCGAGTCGGACCGGTTCTGTTTGCCTGTTTTCGTCCACCGCACCAACATCTTGTTTATGGTTTTGGTGCATTGGAAGGAGTCCGTACTAATCCTCGGCACCGACGGTGATGACTGACATTTGTGTAATGCCATGCGACGAATCTTGGGCAGTATCACTGTGAAATCACTTGAATGGAGGCACAGCGCAATTCACAGTCGTTTCGGTGGTGTAAGATCATGTAGACGCTCGAATGTTATTATGGAAGGGAACTCATCTATCTGGGAGAATCGGCTTCGAAAGGTGCACTTATAAGTTATGCCCATGCGTCCCGAACCCTTTCCTTTGGGGTCCCATTTCCATGTGGAATAGTTTGTCTCCCTGGAAAAGCAACCGTTCTATCTCAAGCCGCCGAGCCGTATGCTTATGCCCCTTTCTCCGTACGCCAAACTTGCCATGTCTCCCAAGTCCCGAAACTAGAACACTGTCGTGTATGATGCGGCATTTGATAAAATCAGATCTTCAGTGTGGCGTCCTTCCAGCGAGAGCCAACAAGGACACGGAAGCGCACATTTGGGCGTCCTTGAGAACCAATCATGGGTGAGACTTGGTTGGCATTGATGCCCTGGGCTGCCGCGCAGAGGGCGAAGATGGGATGAATGACTTCGAGGTCCATCAGGGCCAGATTGGCGCGCGGATTCCGGAAGCTCACTTCGACCCACGTTCGATGAACGTCCGTAAAGGAGACGTGGCCGGGGATGGTCTTGGAGTCGGCTTGGGTGCCGGTGTCAGTATGTCATTCTGAAACTCGGGTTGCAGACTGCGGGCACACGCAAACATACCAATCAGGGTCTTCATCAAGTTTGCATGCCTGTTGAGGCGAGTACTAACAACATCGTAGCCCCTCAAAAGGACAAGGATGAAGACGTTTTCGGCGTGGGACAGGTTCTGACAAAGACCGGCGAGCTCCCACCCGCAGGACATCAACTTCGTCATGTCCCTGAGACAGAACGTGCAACCGTAACAGACGCTGATGCCGTTGCATTTGACGTGGTTGAAATGAAGGCCCACGTTACGAACACCCGGAGCGAGCCCAGCACGATTGGTTCCAAAACGCGCCGTGGTGATCCAGTGGAAGAACTGGATCCCTCGCCCATTCCCTTCCTCGAAACTGAAGACCAGCAGGTCTTTCTTCTTGCGGATACCAAGGATTGGGTTCTTGGCAACGTTCTCGCTCAAGGGGTTTCCGAACCGGCGCTCAATGATGGCCTGGAAGTCGGGTAGCAGCTTAGCAAGTCTCACCAACTCTTTGTACTTTGACGCACTGCCTTCTTTTCCGTTGACCAAAAAGAGACCCTGAGAGTGCTTGAAATCTACCCTGCATTCGCCGTAAACAATGGCAGGGCCACAGTCGGCCGCTTCCTCGACGATCATAGCCACGAGCTCGCGGGGAAGCTTGGTTCCGAAAGGGTGGAAGGTGTGAAACTTGTCCTCCGAATCGGCCTTGGGAGCTTTTTTGTTATTGGTGCCCTTAGAAACGCTATTCTTGTGAACGCCGGCGGTTCCCTGAATACGGGCATTGGCTCTGGTGTTCTTGGTCGTCTTGCTGCTTGGGCCGATACGACTAGATTGAGGGGCCATCGTGGAAGAGAAAGCGGAGAAGTAATGAGGACTGAAGTGATGTGACAAGTTAGATAGATTAGGATGGATACTCAAGTAGGAAGGAAATGGCGGGTGAAGGCTCGGGATTGAACAGAAGGCGCCGTACGGAGTGATCCTGCCTTCTTGGTTTCTTGAAGAGACAAGGTTCTCGATCCTGGGACGTGAAGAGACAGGGAAAATCTAGTCGATGATGGACTTACTGGGAAGTGGATATAAGAAATTTCTAAGCTGTCAACGTGTAGGTCCGAACCCCCTCTGGATGAGAGCCACGACGTTATTGTGAAATGCCTCGAGGTTGGCTTATGATGCCAAAGGATAAAGAGGAAGTCGATGAGTGAGATAGCTTAAAACATCAGTGTTGGTTGTAGAGCTGATAGATGATTCTTGCGCTGTATCCCATAGAACGCAAGAGGATTTGATCAACTTACCCGGATAAAGTCATGCAATGTTGTCGGGGAAAGAGCAACGTCACCGCTAGAACTGGTGGCGGAGGCAACAGGAAGGAAAGGAACAAGCCAAGAGGTGAAGTTGTTTGTTTGACGTTTAAGTTTCGTGGGTATCTTGCAATGGATATCGAGACCATGAGGTATCAATCGGGTACTGAGCTGTGAAGCCAAAATGGAGAGCCAGGAGAAATGAACTACCTGAAGATATCATGATCAAAATAAAGCGAGTTACATGTCGAAACCAAAACCGTTAAATAACCGGATAGATTAAAAAAAAAAAAAGGTACGTTGTGATTCACATCGCAGCAGTTCAACTGATTCACCAAGCTGTGATGATTGACTTCAATGGTCCGAAGGACTTTGAACAAGCCATTCACAAGAGTTTCTTGAAGATTTGCATGAACAGGTGTACAATTTTACCAGAATATAATGGTAATAGGAAGCCCATATGTGAAAGTTTCTTATATAGAATAGACAAAAACATCTATACGCAAGTATGAATAAAGGCCTGGGATGGTGTAATAGGAACACGATGTTGCAAGCCATGCTAAGCGGTATTGAATTACACCCATCCCGTGGATCCCATTCCAAATGTTTCCCATCAAATGTTGAAGACCAGTCAGTTGTTCCTCTGTTTGTATTTGACTCCGTCCATGTGATTCTCAGTGCCAGCCAGCCACACTAGGATGATCTTTTGTAGATACAAGACTTCACTTGCACTTCAGGCTGTTGAAATAGATGTGAAAGGAGTCAACTAGAAATCCTGTCTCAGCTTCCATTTCTTACGGTAGAGTTGTTCTTAATGCATCAGAAAGGAAGGCAGAATCGGAAAGAATAAGCCGCGTGTTTCTCTCCATGAGCGATAACGAAAGACAGTAAAATACATATAGTTATCACGACATGCGTACATTGACACGCTTACTTCCAACAGCAAGCCTTGACTCCGCCATCAGTGGAAATTGAACCAAGACATGGAACTCTATCAGCACGGCAGACTGGACCTCGAGCGGCCTGCCATCCGTCTCCTGCGTCTCGCAAAAGGGAGACACAGCCCGATAGCCTGCGAAATCTTCCAGGTCTTCCTAGACGACCGTGGTTGCGGCGTCCCCTACGAAGCTCTGTCCTACACATGGGGACCTCCCGAGCTCACGCAAGAAATCCGTGTCAACGGGAAGAGACTGCCGGTCACGGAGAACCTGTATGAAGCACTTTCACGCCTCCGTCAAGATCACCGAGACAGGATCCTGTGGGTCGACGCCATCTGCATCGACCAGACGAACGCGAGGGAGCAGGGCCACCAGGTGCGGCAGATGGGCGAGATATACCACAAAGCCGACCAGGTCCTCTTCTGGCTCGGCCCGGCAACCGACGATACTGATTCGCTGCTGGAGGCCTTCGGACGGCTGGAGGACGAAGCCGAGAAGCACCCATGTAACAACTGGCACCCGAGCGACGCACGCTGGAGAGACATCTTCAGCGACATCGACGTCCAGTTTGGCCTCTGTTCCGACCAGAGAGACCGCCGGCGCCGGGGCTTGGAAACCCTGCTCGGCCGCGCGTGGTTCACGAGGGCGTGGATCCTCCAAGAGGTCGCAAACGCGCACGCGGCCCGGATCTGCTGCGGGACGAGGTCCGTGTCGACGCGGTACTTTGGCGTCCTCCCCGGCTGGGTGGGCGTCGCGCCCAGCCCGCACTGCCAGGCCGTCATGGACATGATGCCCGGCGTCTCCAGGGCGCACTCCCGGTGGACCGGCCACCGGGACCTCTTCACGCTGCTGTGGCACTTTGGGCAAAGCAACGCCACTGAGCCGAGGGTCATCATCTACGCCCTGCGAGGGATCTCGACGGACGCCAGCGGGCCGGACGTCCTGGCGCCGGACTACACGATGCCGAAACAGGAACTTACGAGCAAAGTCTCCGAGTTCTTGTTCCTCCACGACCTGACCAAGGTGCCGGGCTCGGAGCCGGTAAGCATCACGGACCTCGCCCTGCGCGTGGATCAGCTGAACGGCATGGCTATCCTCATCCATCTCGAGAACGGAGACGAGGGATCGTGCATGAGGCTCATCGACCGCGTCGCCGGGGCCTCGACGCTGAGAATCGCGGGCGCCTACGCGCGCCTTTGCGGCTCGGGCGTGCTGGCCAAAGTACTGAGACAACGCGGCATACGGAGACTGGGCGGGGTACGGGACATCTTTCGGGAAGCCGGACGCGACGTCATCAACTTTGTCCTCAGCCGGCGAGCGCACGACATCCACGTCAGACCCTGCCTCCTGGCCGCCGCGCTCCAGAACCGCAACTGGGACGTAGTTTGCCTGCTTCTCAAGTACAAACCGCTTAATGACATCGTCATCATTGCCAAGAAAGTCCTCTCTGGCGAGTCCAGGGCCTCGTGGGCTCACAACCGGGGTCTTGCGGCCCTGGCACAGACGCTTCTTGGGAGGCGGGAGTCCTTCAAAGTCGCCCGGCGGCTGCTGCGGAGAGGCGAGACGCTCCTCAGGGGCGCAGTCATGATAGGGGCGAAGGATCTGGTGGTCAAACTCGTGAAACTTGGCGAGGACGTGAACGAGGGGTCGAACCGGTCGAGTCCACTCAAGCTCGCTACTGGCCAGGGTAGACTGAAGATCGCAGTTCATCTGCTCAAGCACGGGGCTTCTTACCACGGAATGGTCCCCCACAGTCGGACGGTTGTTGACCCTGCCTGTGGGCGGGGGCATACAGCGACTTCGCGGGCGATCGCGGATTGGATTGCCAAGCTTCAGCGCCTAAGACCCATCTCTCGCAGTGTGAAGCGACAGCCGGATGCTGATGCAAGGTTCATCCGATTTGATCTGTGAGGCCGGAGGCGGCTGCCGGCGTCAACGCCTGAAGGAAGACGATACTGACGTTGAGCATTAACTCATATCGGAGCTGCGGAACGGCGGGGCGGGGGTTTAGCTGGTTAACACCGGAGCTGCCCCAAATCCGAGCCATCCGACTGATCCATCTGTCCAGCCATCCACCGTTGGCCTCGAGCAGATCCGGTCCATAGCGTTGTTCGAGTTGTCTGGCATCAAATATGCGTGACTTACTCGAGCCAATCTATAGCGTCACGGGCGGTGCTGTCGTTGGGAACGTTTCCCAAGCTCTGTTTGAGTCATACGTTGCGGATAGACAGCCCGTCGACTTCGTTCCCATACCTTTCTCAACACTGACGCAAGGGGAGGGTGGGAGCAGTTATACTGCGCATAGTTCATCACCGCAAGTAGCATGTAAGAGCACTTACTGGTTGTCACCAGCTACCGAACGTCATCACGTAGCCTCTGACATCGCAAGGGAATGCGTTCCTGGGACGTGTCGTCGTCGAACAAGGTTACGTACGTCAAGCCCCAAATCGAACCGATTGTGCCAGCCTCTGAAGACGATGGAAGAGGGAATCGTCGTAACAAACCTCTGCTGGGAGTAGCGCCATCCCAGTACGATTATTGTCGACGACTGCAACCAAACGTTGTGTCACGGCAGGGAACCAGGACATGAGAGAGAATTGTGACTTGATTGCCACGTCTTTTTGCTCAGACAACCCTTTCTAGCCCACCAGTTCCAGTCCAATGCACGGGTCCGTAAGCCGGATGCATGTCCGAACCGGTCCGAAAGCCATCCAGTTCATCCAGCGATCCTCTCCCAAAAGGGTTTTTTTGCGTTATTTTTGTTGATGTGAGTGCCAAAACAGGCCCGTTTGCCCTCCGCCAGCCAGGAATGCGCCGCCATTACCCCGGTCGTCCCCTGTTGGGTCACCCTCGCAAGGGGCCAGGGAATTCACGGAAGCGGCTGGCCAACCCGGCCCAAGAAAGGCCAACAAAGGGCGTAATGATACTCGGGTATTTCTGCGGTCGTTCGTCGAGCCTGCGGTCGCGATAAGAAGCAGGGCATAGGCGTAGAGTGCGTGAACGGATCATGTCGAAACCTCCGTCAGAGTGTGTGTGTGTGTTCGGGCACCAAGAAGCAATATCTTGGGCGTGTTGTCGACCGACGACAAAACGTTCGCTCTTCCTCCTCCTATCCCGGACGGAGGGGCCTTCCAACCAAATCTCCTCCCTGCCAAAGAAAACGCATGATGATTAGAACCATGCCCCGACAGACGCCGTTGGATGCCAGCCACCCCGTCGCCCTCCGTGTCATATCCCAACACCAGTCGTCTCCGCGATTGATTGATTAATACTCAAAACATACCGCAGCGCTCAAACCAGAGATGCGCCACCGACCGGACCGACCGCCCAGTCCGTAGTGCTGCCGCCCTCGACCGCGAGGGCCGGCTCCACTCCCTCCTTTTGTCCACCAAGAAATCAAATGTGGCCGTCTCCCATGCGAACGCCGCTCCGGGCTGATGCCGTTCAGCCGCTTGTTGACCCAAGCCCCTCCCCCCAAACGCCGTCGTTAGAAAGAAGCAAGGTAACATGATAAGATTGGATCGGGGTGTGACCATGCTGAGCATGGTGACCGTGTCTCGTCTCGAGACCAGACGCAGCAGCACCTTTACGGCCCATGAAATGTCGTCCTTTTCCGTGGTTGGACCCGTCGGCTCGCTCATCCGGCCTTATCCAGACAGCATGTATTCCACCAGCTGGGGGAGAAGATGCCTGTTGTCAATAAGACCGAAGGGAAAAAGAGAAAAAGAAGTCAAACAGAAAGACCAGTAAGATCCGATATGGGTATGGTACAGGCCAAAGTTTGCGAATATCTAACGAAGCTTTTCGTTGCTTGCCGACGAGTCGTAGGTCTGACTGAGCTTTTTCGTGTTTCGTCATCGTGAGTGATGGGAGAAAACCCAAGAGCTCATGTGTATGTGTGTGTGTTGTGTGTGTGTTGTGTGTGTGTTGTGTGTGAGAGTGCATGGATGAGATGCCCCGACCCAGTCTAATCGTGCCGTGTCGCCCCGAGAAAATCAAAGAAGAGAAAGATGGGAACTATGTACAATCCAAACAAGACGCAGTCGCGTGTTCCGCCGCGATGCATACGCCATAACGCCTTTCTATAGAGAGATGGGTGAGCGGCCCTAGGACATCTGTCCCTGTGGCTGGGGATGACCCTGGCCTTGGCTGCGTCCGCGACCACCGCCGCCGTAGCTGCCGCGGTTCTGACCACGGTAACCGCCACGGCCGCGACCACGGCCTCTGCCGCCGCCCTGGTAACCGTTCTGCTGGCCGCTCTGCTGAGGCTGCTGGGTCTGCCAGTTGCCTGGAGCCGGGCCACCCTGAAGAAGGGACTGTTGACCCTGCGTGGGCTGCTGCTGTTGCTGCTGCTGTTGCTGTTGATGTTGCTGCTGCTGCTGCTGCTCCCCCCGGTTGGGCTGACTAGTCTTGAAGTTGGAGACGGGTCTCGGGATGGACTCGGGGTTCTCGTAGACGTAGAGGGACTTATCAATGCTGGCGGGAATGGGCTGGATCTCGGTTCCAAGATCCTTTTCAATGTTGTAGAGGTTGAACCTGTCATCCCAGTTGATCAGGTTGATGGCCAGACCCAAGTGGCCGTAACGACCGGATCGACCAATGCGATGCAGGTACGTCTCGGCGTTCTTGGGAAAGTCAAAGTTGATGACGACGTTGACGGCCTGGATGTCGATACCGCGGGTGAGGAGGTCGGAGCAGACGAGGTTTCTGCAGACACCGTTGCGGAAGTCGTGGAAGACGCGGTTTCTCGCCTGTTGGGCCATCTTGGCGTGACTGTAGAAGCAAGAATAGCCGAGCTCGGTGATCTTCTTGGCCAGCAGCTCAACTCGGTTGGTCGAGTTGCAGAAGATGATGGACTGGTTAATTTGCAGCTTGGAGAAGAGGGTGTTTAGGCAGTGAACCTTTTGCTTCTCCTCAACGAAGGCGTAGTATTGGGTGATGCCGCGGAGGGTGAGTTCGTCCATGAGGTTAATCTCGTAGGGGCTGACCATGTTCTTGTCGGAGAAGTCCTTGACGGAGAGGGGGAAGGTGGCGGAGAAGAGCATGACCTGGCGGTCCTTGGGGTGGAACTGGAGGAGCTGCTCGATGACGGGGGTGAACTCGATGGAGAGAAGCTTGTCAGCCTCGTCCATGATGAACATGGAGCATTCGCTGAGGTCGGCGACGTTCTTGCCGGCGAGATCGAGTATTCTGCCGGGGGTACCGACAACGATGTGGACGGGGTCTTGGAGACGGATAATATCATCGCGAAGACCGGTGCCTCCGGTGGTGACCATGACGTTGATTCCGAGGTGCTTGCCTAGGGTTTTGCAGACCTGTGATGTTTGCATGGCGAGCTCACGGGTGGGAACGAGGATGAGGGCTTGGATCTTGGACACCTTGGGGTTAATCTTTTCGAGGGCAGGAATGACGAAGGCGGCGGTCTTGCCGGTACCGTTCTTGGCACGAGCGAGAATATCGCGACCGGTGAGGGCAACGGGAATGGCTTCTTCCTGGATTGGCGACGGCTTCTCGAATCCAGCCTCGAAGATGCCCATCAACAAGTCCCTCTTCAATTGGAAGTTTTCAAACTCCAGACCCTTGGTGTTTGTGACATCCTGGGCGGAGAGGCGATGTCAGCATGCGGGCGAACAAGCCGGGGTAGCAATGGAGGCGGCAGCAGGGGACAGGGCGAGATACATACCTCGGTTTGTTGTCTGTTGTCCTTGGCAGGCAGCTTCAAGCTCTTCTTCCAGTCTTCTGACGCGGCGCCATCGCTGCAACAGTCAGTCTAACCAGCTTCTTGGCCAGGGGAAGGAGGGAGGTCGAACCTCAGGTTCGTCGCCTTGAGCTTGTCTGCGAGTGCTTCCGCCATTTGAATATGTGTATAGGGGGTATGTGCCTAAAGGCAGGAGAGAAAATGGGGGGAGGCGATGCTGCCGGTGACGGGTTGGTTGCGCGCGAAAAGGGCTTTTGCTTTCCCCACTTCGCGGTGAATCAGGTCGAGGGGCGGACGAGTCGTGGTGCTCGGCAGGAATCAGGAAGTGCAGACGAGGTTGGGCTTCGGGCGACAAAATAAATGGCAGTTGTCGCTCGAGGAAGAAGAGTGTGGTTCGGAAGGTGCCAGCGCAGCGGGTGAGTGAAGGCTGTTCCGTGGTTTTCGTCGCTGTGTTCCGTGTCCGGAGAGGAGAGAGAAAAGAGGCTGTGGGTTTCTGGGCCGGACTAGGTATGCGAGTCTGCGGTGCAGCCAAGCAAGGCGGTGGGATGGATGAAGAGGGGAAACGGTTCGTGGGTGCGCGATTTCGAAGAATCCTGTGATGATCGTTTGGTGACTCGGGATACTGAAACAGCGAGAGGGGAAAAATGCGTTTCGTCCACGAGGCGTAGCGCGGGAGGTTGTGGAATGGTTGGGTTTGCGTGGGCTCGGAAAGAGGTATGTGGTTTGTGTGTGTGTGGTGGAGGAGTGCGAAGAAGAAGCAAGTTTGCCGGTCAATCGACGAAGCAGTGCGTTGCGTTCGGTGCGCCTCAGCTGTGCCTTTGGGGCGGGCCTTGTACCCCTGTCTAACGTCTTTAGCGGATCCACGTGACCATACTTGTCTCGATGCCACTCTCTCTTGCAAGAAGGGCAGTCGCTCTGTATGAATACTGAGTGCGTAGGTGTTTTAAAAGATTAAAAAAAAAACTACTACCAGAAGTGTTTTTTGCTGTCTCTCCGTGTTCAAGTCAGTGGTATGAAGAGTCGAGGTTGTCAGAACTACCTTAAGCAGTAACTAAACGTTTTTTCAGGGTACCTACGTCTTGGATCACGGGGTGACATGTCGCCCGTGGCCCCCTCACCGAGAGCTTCCACCCCTCTTAACTCCTTCCATTCGCTCTTTACCGAGGCCGCCCCAGCCCTCTTTCCGATCGATTGGCCCGAGTCCCGGTCTTTACTGGCGGAGCGTGCTATCGGCTCAAGGCTTATTGCTGACATAATAGCATCTCGCTTACCCCACACCCATACCTAGCAGGTGGTCCTTCATGTACTGTTCAGCGAGAGCACGCACTGACCCAATGCGGCAATTGGAGTCGTGCCTGGTATCTATCTATCGTACCTGCACCAGTCGCACCATCGGCTTTCTTTCTCACTAACACCAACAACCACGAATCCGCTGATCCAACTCCGAGGTCGAGATGCTCCCCCTCGACCTCTGTCCCCAACCTCCTTGAGACTCCGCCTTTTCATTTTTTTTTTCTTCCTCACCCAGGGGGGCAGAAACACGTTTTTGCTTCGCCATGGTTCCCAAGACGCCAAAGGCATTCGCCGCCTGCTCGAGCAACAATGTCCTGAACTTATTGGCTGTCCCCGCACACCACACATCGATAACGTCACCACCCAGACCACGTCCACCGCCGTCCACCACCCCTCCGAAGCAGACGACCTCTCGGCGCTACGCGACGGTCGACGCCCGCCGCCCCCCGAACGATCCCGCAAAACCGGCAAAGGGTCCCGACAAGTCCGGCGGCGGCGGCGGCCCCCCCTCCTGGCCGGCCTGCGCGAACCCCACCCCCTACGACATCTTCGACATCGACAAGGCCGCCCCCTACACAAAGGCCCGCTTCGCCGAGCTCGTGAAGCAGTACCACCCGGACAAGCACCACGCCTCCGCCCTCGACTCGCTCCCCGCCCACATCCGCCTCGAGCGCTACCGCCTCGTCGTCCTCGCCAACGAGATACTCAGCTCCCCCGACAAGCGCCGCGCCTACGACACCTTCGGAGCCCATTGGCAGGTCCCCGGCGCCGGTGACCCCCGCGACATCCACGAGGTCTACCGCCAGGCCGACCGGGCCTGGCGCCGCGCCGGCGGCAACCCCTCGGCCAACGCCACCTGGGAGGACTGGGAGCGCTGGCACCGCCGCCGCGCCAACGGCGGCGCCGACGACCGCCAGGCCCCGCTGTACATGTCCAACGCGAGCTTCGCCGCCCTCGTCATCGCCGCCCTCGCCGTCGGCACCGTCGCCCAGACGACGCGCATGGAGAACTCGTCGGCATACATACTCGAGAAGAAGGACGCCCACGAGGCCCACATCGCCGAGGCCCTGCGGAGGCAGGGCGAGGCCACGGCCGGCAAGGGCCGCGAGGAGCGCATCGAGCGCTTCCTGCGCGAGAGGGAGAACATCAACTTCGGCTTCATGCCGGCCAAGCTGGACGTGCGGCCGGCGCCGAGCGCAAAGTAGCCAGAGAGAGAGAGAGAGAGGTGGTTGGGTTGGTTGGGTGGAAGAGGGAGGCGCCCACCCCCCCTCCGCTGGACAAGAGGCCACAAGACGCAAGCCCTGTGCTCGTGTTACCGAGCTTGAACATGATGTTATGATACATTTGTACAATACAGCGTGCCCAGAGATGCACGTACATGGGGCGCAGATACCATGGGTATTTTTTTGGGGGGGTTTTAATCTCTTTCTTTTCCCTTTTCGTACCATGAAACCAACATGGCGATTTGTTTCTTCCGGGCCGCGTAATGAGTGTGCGGGTAAACCAACGTAGGCAGTTTGATATATTCAAATATCTGACTGCTTTTGGCAAGAGAGCGCCCTACAAAAGAAGGTAAAGACTCACTCGGGGGTAGGAGGGAATTGTTGGATATTCCGTATCTCAATCATCCGACGCATGGCCTTCTCCGCGACCGACGGGTCGATCCGCTCCGTCTCGCCGATGCGCATCATCTTGCCAACGAGGTACATGAGCTTGCCCTGCGGGTAGTTCTTTTTCACGCTCCTCAAATCCCTCTTGTCGAAGAATTCCTGGAGCACCTTCTCCTCACCCTCCATGGCGCTCAGGGCGAGCTGCCGGTACTCGTCCTCGGACAGTTCTCGGAACCACAGCTCGTGGGCGGCGATGGCGTCCGTGACGGAGGCGAACTCGTCGAGGCTGCCCAGGTATTGCGCCACCAGGAGCTCCTTTGCGACCTTGCCGGTGATTTCGCGCTTCTGCAGGTGCAGGAGAATGCGGGCGAGGGCGGCGTGCGGCACTGCATCGCACCGGCCCTCGGGCGTGATCTCCAGGGTCCGACCCTGAGCCGACCCCGGGTCCGTCTTCTCCGTGGTCAGCCGACCGAACTCGTGGAGAATCCAGTTGCCGACGAGGGGCGCATAAGTGCGCAGTTCGGGCTCGATGCCCGACTCGGTCAGGGCTTTCCCGAGCTCGTCCACGACCTTGTAAAAGTACTCGAGCCTGCCGCCGTTGTCCAGCGGCATGAGTGAGAGCGCATCCTTGGCCGTCAGTCCGTAGTCCCGGATAAGCTCTGCCAGCTCGGCGTCCGGCAGCTCCTTGACGGAGTCCCTGATGTGGTTCACGAGGTCCTCGCCAATCACGAGGGCGCCGAGGTCGGGGTCCGGCAAGTAGCGGTAGTCGACCTCGCCCTCCTTGCCCCGCAGCCTGCGGGTGTGCTTGGAGCCCAGGGTCCAACCGCGGGTCTCGCTGGCGATGGTGTCGCCGGCCTCGAGGGCCGCGATCTGGCGGTCGCGCTCGGCGATGATGGCGTCCTCGACGGCCTTGATGGTGCTCAGGTTCTTGATCTCGGTCCGCGTGCCGAGCGGGGTGTTGGGATCGCCGGTCCTGCGGACCGAGACGTTGACGTCGGCACGCAGGCCGCCCATCTCCATGCCCGACACGCAGGCGTCGACGGTGTTGAGCAGTACCTGGACTTTGCGTACAAAGGCGGCGGCGGTGCGGGGGTGATGCAGCTCGGGCTTGGTGATGATCTCGATCAGGGGCACGCCCACACGGTTGAAGTCGAGCCAGGAGACGACGTTGGGCTGGGCAAGGGTTTTCGCCGTGTCCTGTTCCAGCTGGATCTGCTGGATGCCGATGGTGACACGCCCCAGGTCCTCGGCGGCGATGCCATCGAGGTCGGTGAGCTCGATGTGGCCGTTGCGGGCAAAGGGCTCGTAGTACTGCGTGATCTGGTAGCCTGCGGGCTGGTCCCACCAGAAGTAGTGTTTCCTGTCGAAGCGGCTGACGGGCTGTATGTCGCAGTTCAAAGCACAGGCGGCGCGCAAGGCGGGAATGAGGGTCTCCTTCTGGAACGTCGGCTGGCTACCGGGCATGGCGACATCGAAGAGGGCCACATGCGAGTTGGGGTCATCGTTGAAAGAGGTTGCGGCGGGCGAGAAAAGCTTCCGGGGCGTATTAAGCTGGGCGTGGATCTCGATGCCGACGGTCAACTCCCAGCCCTTCACGGTCTGGTTGCTCCCCTTGGGGGTTTGGGTCCTCGCCTCTTTTTTAAGCTGCTTCATGTCTTCCTTGTACTTCTTCCGGAAGGGCACCGGTGGTGCTTCGGAAGGTGTGGCCGCGGCCTGGACGGTCGCGTACGTTGCCTTGGACTCTCGAATGGGTGCGACAGGTGACGGTGCCGGTACGGGACGAGCCGGCGAACGGGAGCATGGTGTCCGTGAGGCGGCCAGGCAGCCGTGGCGGGAGAGCTGGCCACTCAAGAGGTAGCGCGACAGTTCGCGGGTCGGGATGCGCATCATGTTGACAGACGGCCCGACAATGCGAGTATCGGGTTGAGGGACGAGGAGCGAGGGGATGCGGCACGTTCTGTAGAGGTGTCGAGCTGTCTTGAGCTGGGGCGAGGTCGTGGCGTGACAGGAGCGCCACTTTGGCGGGATTGGATGATTGCGCCGGTGGGCTGGGAAGAAGCCTGGTTGTTGAGCATGTATGTATGTAGGTAGGTAGGTAGGTAGGTAGGTAGCACACCCTCTCTCTCTCTGGGCGTCGAAATGTGTTCGTCAACCAGTGGCTCGAGGGCCACGGCCAAACGTGATTGGAGGAGTCGCGGGCGGAACGCGACGGCGGGTGGTGAGGATTGAGTGGGTGGCGGCCGGAAGTATGGGATGCGGACGTTCAGCTCTGCAAGTTGATGATTGATCGGCAAGGCGAGGAGATAGTCTTTCTGTGTGAGTTTTTTTCGAGTCAATTGGGTCGAATTAAGGTGACCCGGCACTGGCGCTGTGGATAGCTTCAGCTGCGCTTTCCTCGTCGTCGCATCAAAATTGACGGAAGCTAGAGGTGGGCGGGTACAGGAAGAGTACGTACTATTGCTTCCGGGCCGCACGAGCTTCCGATAATACAGAGTGTCTACCTACCTACAGAGTGCCTCCCTACCAAGCCTGGGTACCTATAGATAGGTACCTAGCTGGGTAGAACGATTATGTAACGGTGCTGCATCCCATCCCATCCCATGCCATCCCATGCATTGGGACGAAGCAGGAAGGGCACGCGCACATAGGCCGGGAATGACACGCAGCGCGGCAGGTGCATGTACACAAATAAACTACATGCAATGCGCCTACTGGAACGGAGTGAGCGCAAGCATTGTATGTACTCCGTAAACTCGATACGAATAGGTAGGTAGCTAAACATGGGCTGGCTGTCGGGTCCACGAAACGACTCCGCGGAACTGGCGCGTCCTTCATGCGATTATCCTTGGCTGCCTTTGTTGATGCGTTCGATTCATTCATTCGATTCATCTCCCCGTTAAAAGTTGCCTGCCTGCATTTGCATCTGCCGCCCCCATTTGTTCTTTATTCTAACCCCCGGGTCCTATCCCGTCCAGCCAGGAACGTCCTGGTAGCTACCTACTCAGTTGCACGGCACGTGTATGTATGTATACACTCTTTACTTGCAGATGTATAGATACAACCTACGTCGGTACCTAGGTGCTTCATAGGTAGGTAGGTAATTAGATACCTGCAGCGTTACTTAATGTACTCCATACACTGCGCAGCAAGCATCCATCAACTCTTTTTCTGTTCCTCTTCCTAAACTGCATATACAAACCCGGTAAAGACCATCTTCTTCATCATCATCATAATCATCATCATCATCATCATCATCATCATCATCATCATCATCGCTGCCACACCTCACACCATCAAAACTCAACTCGACCAAAGGAGCACCACACACCGTCGCCCCCGTCACCCCTCCCCCCCCCATCACGCTGAGCCGGTCTTGTTGGTCATCTGAAACAAACCCGTCTACGGCTGACACACACACAAGTCCCGGTCATACGGCTCCTCCATGCTATCTTTCCTCCCCTGTAACCTTTTTGTTTTATTTGGCTTTTTTATCTTTATTTTTATTTTATTTTGTTTTGCAGCTACCCATCTACTACCCTCGGCAGTCTCACCACCTCTCGTGATGCGACATCTCTCCCCACACAATGCTTTCTTTTCATTCACCACCTGTGAAAAGCACCATACGTACCTAGGTCCTCCTGCTCAAGTCCGCTTTGCTATCGATCAGCGCCGCATCCTGGGATGCTACCCGCTCCCTACCCCTCGTGATCTCACCCTTTCGGTACCTCCCTCTCATCCCGATCTTGATCACCGTTTGAGGTCCCCTATTCTGTCCGTGTCTTTCCCAGCAAAGCCAGTCCCTCGGTTGTTTTGCAATCTTCACCTTGCCACACACCTCTCGTCTTTCACTTGGCGTCTACCAAATAAAGATCTGGGCTGCCTCTTGTGCGATTCGCTGATGCCCTAGGTCTGCTACTCTGAGACATTCCTCCCTCGCCGTACACAAGTCGCATTCCCTCCTCGTCTCACTCAGATCGAGCGAAATCCCACTTTTTCGTTCGGCAACTCTTTAGGCTCCAGTTGAAATATACTCGCCAGTTGGTTCGTGCCTTGCGTTCTCAAAAGACATCTATAACCCGGTCCGTTTCCGACTACCGATGTCGACGGTCTACCGTCCCCCGTCCGTGGACGATGTCCACGCTGGCTACACGGACGACGAACCCAGCCCAAACCAAGCCTGGCTAGCCCTGAACCCGAGCGACGGACTCCCGCCGCCCTTTCCCTCGTCCACGTCTGCTGCTCGCGACGCCAGCGATAAGCCCGCGCACGAGGGGCATCACATGTCGCCCCATGACACGTCAATGCCCGGGAATCCTCGATCGCGCCCGAGGAGCGCCACCGTCCGGAGGCACTCGTCCCTACCCGCCTCTGGCCCAGACTCGCCAACCCGACGTCGCATCTCTACCATGGACACGGCCCAGAGCACGCTTGACGAGGTCATCGCCGCGGACCCCGAGTCCTCCTCAGACGAGACCGTCATCCCCGCTGACGCTGATGAGATCGGCCAACAGACGCATCTTCCAGCTTCGCCCACCGGGTCTACCTTGACCGGCTTTTCCGCTCTCACCGGTAGGACCCACGCATCCAGTGGCTCCAGCGGCAGCGGCTCAACCATCACCCAGGCGTCGTGGCCGAGGCGTCGAGGAAGCGACAAGTCGAGGGCTCAAGACAAGGCCTACTACTCCAAAGGACGCCGACAGAGTCGTTCACCAAAGGCGCAGCCGCTATCCAGCGTCCTCAACTACCTGGAGCCAGACTCTCCTCAAGCGACCCCAGAGGCCATCCAGCGCTCCGTCGAGCAGTCGTCCTACTGGAGGATGCCTGACCCCTCAAGTTTCCAGTCGCCGTCGACGAGGAGCACCAGCTCAACGGCCTCAAGCAGCTTCCAGTCCGATGTCTTTTCCGAAATGGCTGGCGACCATGAGACCGACCGGAGCAGCAGCCCGGACCAGAGCGCCTACGGTGACTCGCCGTCCATGCCCGGCAAGTTCGAGGTGCAAATGGCCACGGCCCAGCGCCAGCAGGATTATCGCAGCTACGGCACCCCTGAGATGCCGCGGGGCACCGCCAACTTCCCTCACCTGCCCCCAAACGCCCTCCAGCCGCGTCTCCCCGCCGTTCATCACGGCCATCCCAAGCACCTCCCGAGGGCGGAGAAGCTGCCGCTGACGGGCTACGAGCTGATCGCCTCCAAGCTGTGCTCCGCCGACGCCGACAGGTCCAGCATCAAGCCCATCTACCGCCGCTTCGAGGCCCTCAACCACCGCCTGCTCCTGCACCTCCAGGACGAGCTCGCCGAGCTGGAAGAGCAGCTCCACCGCCTCGACACGGCCGACACCCAGACGCGACGCCTGCAGAACTGCATATTACCCGCCTCTCGGAGACAAGACGCCCTCACAGCCGGCGAACTGCAATGGCACAAGACAGACGTGCTGGGCAAGATTGGCTACAAACTCAGCCAGTACAGTGAGTCCCCCCCCCCCTCTTCCTTCTCCATATTCTCGTCTCGTCATGGCCAACCGTGTCCTGACGCGCCGCAGACCACGTCCTCTCGTCCTTCAAAGAAACCCAGGACCTCCCTGCCCCCAACCCCCAGGACGTCGACTTCTACCGCGCCTACCTCGCCAACCACAACCCCATCGTCGAGATCGAGGCCCGGTTCCTCGAGCCCGCGGACGACCTCGTCTCCCTCGCCCGCCCGTCGTCCTCCCCCGGCTCCCCCTCCCGCGAGTCCGTCGACGACCTGAAGACCCCGCAGCCGCGCCGCGCGAGGCTGCCCCCGCTGGACCTGGGCGGCCGCAACAAGGCCGAGCGCGCCCTCACCGGCTTCCTCCCCACCGTCGCCCTCGCCTTCGCCGCCGCTTTCCTGCTCCCCATCCTCGCCTTCGCCGTGATCCCCGGCTTCGTAGGTCGAATGGCCGTCGTCCTCCTCGTCGCCGTCGGCGTCGCCGCCGCCGTCGTGCAGGCCGGGCTCTTCAGCGGCGCTGCCGAGCGGCCTGCCAAGGTCGCCGCGACCGAGGGGCTCTTGGCTTCCGGGGTGTACGTCGGCGTCATGGCCGTCGTTGCGGGGATATTCGGGTAGGACCCATGACGCTTGGGCTGGATTCGGGACAACATACTAGAGCAGGTAATGATTGAATGATAACGATACCCATTAAACCTTGTGACTATTGCTCAATCTCTTTTTCCGATACACAGACCATTGAGCCGTATGACCATCGTGCTGGTATCAGATGTCTACAAACGAGCCATGGTTCTTCTGTGATGTTGCCGCGCCGCTCATTAAGGAGCGAGAGCAGCTTCGCGTCGGCTGCCGTCAATGGCGCTCACCATGCGCGCGTCGATCTCGAAGCGGGACCGAGTAACCCGGGCTCGTCGCCGTCTTCGGTGACGGGGTCCCCGGCCGGGAACTCGCGCCAGCACGTGCCACAGGTGAAGGTCACGTTGACGACGGTGACCGGACCGAAGAGACGGAAAGAGGGTATGCAGAAGCACGCCACGCTACTTGGTACAACTGCGGCGAGGAGGGTCATCGCGTTCGCGGTTGTCAGTTTGCCGGCTTCTGCCCAATCTTTCTGGCTTCGGCTGACGTGTATGGATAGGCCTTGTGTCTTGGAGAAAACAAAAGAAAAGCGCTGGTCCAAGACTGGGGCTGGAGAAACGTCCGTGGCTCAAGAGGCTGCCCCAAACTTCCCCGAGAGGGTGTTGACAACGAGTTTGGTCTCTCGGCGGTACTTACAACGAGCCCGACACGGACGAGACCCGGGGTGCAGACCTGATGCCTTGCCGATTGGTCCCAAGTAGTGATGAAGCTAAAAGCCAACCAGAAGGCGGTCGGGGGCATGACGGCGGCGAGCGCGTCGGGGAGCAGCGCGCGCAGCCGCCGCGCGGGGCCGAGCTCGGTATGAAGGAGCTGCTCCAGGATGCCGTGGGTGCCCCGGGCGGTCTCGAACATGATGGGAGACGCCTTTCTGATGGCGAAGACGGTCACGCCGGTCGCTGACGTCGTTTAGGACGGCCTTGTGGAGCTCGACGGGCGTCTTCATAAAGAGGTCGCCGGCCGAGGTTTTGCTGCCAGCTGCCTGGCCGCCAGCACGGACAGGGCCATTGGGGTCCATGGTTCTGGACTGTAGGGAGTTTTGGCTGAATAATTGGAAGTCTGCCAGTAATAGACATAACAGCGGTCATTGTAAGATACTTGGATTGGATGGAACAGACCCTTTCCTGGCGATGGTTTTGTTGTGCGGAGGGGATGGAATCGGAAGAAGCGGAAATCCAAGGTCAAGAGATTTGGTAATGGTTCTGCCAGCTTCTTTATTTCTATCGAGAACTATTTGATGTTGGAACAGCAAAGCCTGCCACGTCACCTCTTCTCTGGGCGGGAGAAATCACAAGCCCTACCTACTTCCCTGATTCTGCCCATCAAAGCCCACAACGAAAGCCCCTCTCAGCTTTCACCAAGGAATGCAATGTCTTTTTAGTTTTCTTTGGAGTTGCTGGAGCTTTTTTTGAGTTTCACGCGCTGAGCTTGAGTTGTCGGCGCTGAAGGGCGGTTGCGTGAGCTCTTTAAAGAGATGGCTCTGCTCTGCACAAAAGCGGAGCTGCTTATGCAAATTCATCTCACCACAAATTCATCTCATGCCAAACGATACCTATATATCACTGATTTCGCTTCTACTTTCACTTCCTTGAAGTTGTTTCGATGATGGGTTCACAGCCACTTTGATGTGATTGTAGCTGAGGTAATTGGCTGCTGCCTTTAAGCAAAAATGAATACCTTGAGAATCCTTCCAAAGCTGGCCTCTTCTATGTTTACCTTAAGTCAAAGAGCACTCATTGCAAAACGCTATGCACATAGTTGTGCTGTCGACCCAACATCGACACTAGTATATGGCCCATAAAGATTTTGTCCTTTGCGCTCTTTCAGACGAAGGAGGAGTATTTTCATGGTCTAGAGTGCTTCTGTCAGTCAGACAGGCAATGACCATGAATTTTGAGTCTGTCACTCAACCAATGCCCACTGACGTTTATACTTAGTATCTCGCTTTCAAAAAACAAGTATCTCAGCAATAACATCATGATTTACATTATGACTGTTCTCATCATTATCTTGAATGGATAATCACTGTGATTCTTCCTCTTTTCCTTCTGCTAGTCTGACTGGTCCATCCAGCCTGCCGCACTCTTCCGTTCTCTTCCGTCAAGTTACGTGTCACAACCATGGGCCCAAAGTCCCCACAGGAACACGACTCTATCGACGATACCATCACCAGGTCTTCTATCGACCTGCTCTCGCCTTTTTGGAAAAAGGAGGCAGGCCACCCGTATCATCTTGCCCTCTCCAGTCTTCACGTCCGGCAGTCAATATGAAAACAAGCCTCAATCGACCAATCACAGAATTAGGGCTCACAGTTTTTGTTTTCCTTCAGTTGTTTTCTCTCTCTACGTGATGAACAGAATGGGATCCGCCTGCCTCTTCTCGAGAGACTGACACGGCTGATCCCACAATCAGCCAGCTTCTTTCCTCTCTCCTATAAATACTCCCCCTCCCACCAGCTTTCTCCCATTTTCTTCTCTTCTTCTCCTTCACCCACGCTCTTCAATCTCGGTTTCGCCTCCTTGCTTCGCAGCATCTCAGTCAAGTTACACACAACTATCAACCTCAAGAAGACCCACCATCCAACACTGTAAGTTGATCTTCTCCCCCTCCTCATCTCGGTCCTGCTTCGTCTCACGCCCCTTCAGCATTCAAGATGAAGTCCAACATCTTCCTTGCCGTTGCCTCTGGCATCATCTCTGGCGTTGCTGCTGCCAACGAGGACGTCGTCCGCGTTGACGACATCAGTGAGTGCTTTTCATCCTGTCTTTCGCCGGTTCGTTTCCAGCTGACACTTTTCCAGATCCCGTTGAGCCTGCTCTGGAGCTCACTACTATCCTTGAGGGTCCTGGCGCTCCCGTCACCACCTCTGTCGGTGGCAATGGTGTCACTGGTAAGTTTTCACTTTCGTTCCATCACAGCAACAGCTCTCTGACAGCTTCCACAGTCATCCAGTCCACTGTTTGTCGTCCTATCACGACCGAGACCTGCGAGGTCATGCAGTTCACTTCCACTTTCCCCGTCTCCGAGACTACCTCCGTTGTCTCTTCTGAGGTGATCACCACCTCCGTCACTGAGATGGTCACCTCCAAGACCTCTCAGGTCGTGACCTCTTCTGGCACCAAGGTCACTCAGTCCTATGTGACCACTGGTACTGTTCAGTCTCCCAGTGCCTCCGCGGCTGCCAACATCGAGGCTGATGCCAACGGTCTCTTGGCCGGCTTCGCCCTTCTGATGCTGCTCTGAGCCGCTCGACCTTGCTTCGCCTCTTTCCCTGCTTGGCAGGTTCATCAAGTTACATGGCTTAGCGCATTGGGAGGATTGGCATCATTGATCACGGAATGAAATGGTATGGATTCAGACTTCTTCGGATAGGTGGTTTTGGAATCGTGGCATGACCGGATGCGGTCTTCTTCTCTGCCTTGGTTCATAGAAACCCGAAATACAAAAACGAGCTTCACGTCTCACACTTTTCCGTCTTTGATGCTTTGCACTGTGTGACTGTGATCTCTCAAATGTGCCACTCAATTGATTTGAAGTTTGCGGTTCCATGTTGATACGCAGGGACGCGAAAACCAGCGTCGCGGACCGCGACGACCCAAAAGAACTCTGGCATGATTCACCTGTGTATTTGGTTTGTTGCCCAACGCGTGTGGCCGCTTGAAACGGGGCTCACGATGCGACAATTTTGGCTCGAGGTTTTGTGCGTTATATCATATACGTTGCTTGAGAAGCCTCCATGTCGAATATCGCTTTTAAAATGGAAGTAATTCTCCTACCTGTCACATCAGTCTCGAGATACAGATCAGTCTTCATGTTTTTCTTTCTCTCGAATTGGAGTGTGCCTCCAATTCAACATTTGGGGGCCAGTTTTCGAGGGTGTGGCGAGTCTGTTACTGGCACTACGTTACGTCTTGTCTACTCAGCTAATCATTTTGTCATCACTAGATTGTCTTTGAGCAAGGTCAAACTTCGAACCATCATTACCAGTGAAGATGGACATGCTGAGCAACTCGGGAATCGCGACGAGGCAATCAAGATGGACGGGGCATGTGGCTATTCACAACCGCCACCAATCGACCAGGGGATCGACAAACATAATGGGGGTGGTCAAGTGCGGCTCATGTTCCCCTACCAAATTCTGCTGACGGTATCTTGGTATTTCATGTTTTTTCCAGCAGTCAAATCTGAGAGACTTTACCTCGGAGTTGGATAAGCCTCGATTTACAACAGTCCTCCCAGCCTCAGCCATCCATCCTGTTTCACAAACACAGGAAAGACAAACTCGACGATGAGCTTTCCACGATAGGCAGGGCCTTACACAGTTTATGCCCTCGACCCTTCGCATCTTGTTCTCATATCAAACAGACAGAGTATTATACACCTTCTCATGCAATCGACACTCGGCACCTTTTCAACGAGAACGAACCTCAAGACCCCTCGGGAAATTGGAAACCCAGTCATCACTACATCCCTTTTCCTGAGCACCGCCTTATCAGCAACCCGTACCTATTAGCGTCCTTCCGACACAATGGCGACTGCTCGTGCCGTCTCTGGCCAAGCTGCACCCGCTCCGCCCGCTCCGCGGGATTCCACCACAAGCCGGTATAGCCTGCAGCATTGCGCTTCGCAGCAGCGGCAGGATCTCGAGGCAAACGCCTGCTTTCTCTTCGACCCGAGACTTCCTCATGACGAAAGGGACAGCGACGTTGAGTGGGAGGCCAAGCTTCGGGTCAAATCCCGGGGTTTGCCGCGGCTCCTGGGAGAGGGCTTCCACTGAGACCAAGCCAACTTGAACTGGGAGGCCGGCTACGTCCAGCTGGATCTTCCACCACCACAAAGCAGGCACGTATCCCAGCACCGCTGGGTGTTCAATTCCGCTTCTGCATCCCGAACTGAAAGAAGGTGGAAGAGGGAAACACCGTCGTCCACATCGGTGGAAGGTGGAAGTTGCTCAGGGTTGCGGGACTTCCAGCTGGCTCTGGAACTCTGGGACAGAAAGAACATCGGAGCAGGTGTCTTGTGCCGCGACTCTTTCCGCAACACCTTGCGACTTCCATGATACCATCTGAACCAAGAACCACGCGTTGAATTTGTTGACGGGTTGCAGGTTTCGAGTATTGAAGAGGCCACCAGATACATTTGGTGGATTGAAGTAGTAAATTTCCCATCTCCCGTCTCATTTCCTCTAGACAGATATATACACATCGTTTCCCAGCCAGTTAGTTCCCATTTTCGCCCAACATAACCTCCACCAACCATAATGGCTTCGTTCCTCATCACCGGGGCCACTGCGCCGCTTTTCAGTTCTTCTAACTTCTTGTTGGTTCGTTGGTTCCGACTCTTGCGCCCCCTTGCTGATGCATCAGCCGACGCCCGACGCATTTCGACAGATGCGAAGTAATAATAATAGATAATTGATATTGAACTCTTGCTAAAGCGGGCAAGACACATTAATTAGAAAGACCCAGTTTGTGGGCTGATGTAGCTTAATCTTTCAGAAGTCTCAACCCTCGAGGCTGAGTGCGCTTCGGTCGAATGACCTGAAAGGCAACAATATTGCGCGCCGGCCCCTTGGCCTGCCGAGTCTATGATTGCTAACTGAGGGGGGGCCAAGGGAGGGGAAAGAAACTGTTTTTCTTCTCAAAAAAAAAAGCATGAAGAACCGAGCATGTGGTCTTCAAATTGATTGAGTGTACAGAAAAGGACGAACAGTGCCAACCGATTTTGTGTGCCCTTCGAATAACCCAACACCACCACTACCGCCACCACGATGATGCAGGGAAAGGCCACAGAGGGCACGGATTGGAATCTGACAAACGGTCATGGTTACATTCTGAACCGTGACCGCGGCCATTCGGCCGCCGCCCTTCTGAACCTTCAGTTTTACCTCTGGAAGTCTGCTCTCGACTTCAATATACATCCTTCCACCAAGGCACTCGCTCCCCAGCGCCGCTGCCATCGCCGACCGTGGCCTCGGGGAGCGCCATCTGGCTCACAGACGTCGCTCGGGAGCTGCCGCAAGCGCAGCTGGACGGCTTCGACTACGACCTCCGCCAGTCCTTCCACCAGCAATGGCTCCCCCCTAAAAGTCCACGTGCGACGTCTAAGCATACTCCAGGGTACGTCGGAAGTTTCATGGTTGGGTTTGCTGGCCTTGGTCCTGCGCATAATAGAGGCTGGACCGAAGGAAACCAGAAGTATGACGCTTGGTTTGGCCTCAAAGGCGATAAAGCCAAGTGGAATCTTAGGGCTTGTCAGTACCGTATGTGTAGAAGCATTTCCGCCACAAAGAAATGGGCAACCTGAAGGAGGGAGTGGAGGCCCGAATAGACTCTGATGTTGTTGGGGCGGGTTTTCATGCCTTTTTTCTTATTCTTTTATTCTTTTTCTTTTCAGCATTGTCGGAGGTGTTTTGGTCAGTTTTCAGACCGCCTTATCCAGATAGATTTATGATCAAAAATTATATCGGGTTTTCTGCACACCGCTGCTATCGTCTAACCGTGGTCTCTGTCCTATCTTTGCTTCATTGATCCATGGCATCGTCCACGTGTACCTCGTCTAACCCGTCCCATCGTCATCGGACCACAACACCTTTGGGCATCAGTTCGGCCTCCCGACACCGGGTTCCACCCTCCGCCTCTCGACAATCTCACACACCCAACCCCCGAGCCCGTCCACCTCCCCGTCCCCGTCGTCGTCCGCCTCCCCCTTCCCCTTCCCCCGGCCCCTCCCCTCCCAGAACCAAACGACCTCGAGCCCGCCCAGCACGCCTCTGACGCGCCTGCTCAGGTTCCCGAACCCGCGCACGCCGCGGACGCAGACCTCGCGGACGGCGCGGCGCTGGGCGGCGCCCATGCGCCGCTCGGTGATCAGGTACCGCTCCATCAGGCCCGGGGTCTGCCAGCTCCAGACGCACTCGCGGTACGGCAACAGCTCCGTCTCGTGGTACAGCTGGCGGCAGACGCAGACGAGCAGCGTCAGGCCGCGGCCGAGCACGTGGCGCCGCTTGTAGGCCCAGGGGTTGGCGGCGGGCCGCAGCGCGACGCAGTGGAAGGACGAGGTGCGCGGGTCGAGGCGCACGTGGATCCGGCGCGCCGCGAGGAGGTGCTGGTAGATGGCGTTGCGGACCTCGGGCGGCAGGCGGAGGAGCGGCGAGCGCGCGCGGTTCAGGTCCCAGCTGTGGTTTGTTGCCGTCAGTCCGGCTGCCCACGACGACAACAAAGCCGTATGTTGCAGAAGACTGCAAGGGCAAGGGGAGGGGGGGAAGACACGGGTAATATGGAGAGAAACTCACAGCTCGGCTTCCCTCGAGCCCGGCTCGGGGAGGTACCCCAGAACCCCGAATCGGTGCTGACCTTTTCCATTTCTCGAAGAATGCATGCGTCGAGCTTGCCCAACAGCTTCCGAGAGGTTGGAGAAGGCAGTGACATGTCGTCCAAACAGTGTGTGGCGGCGGGGTGTGGCGGGGGTGTGTGGAGATGGACCGACCGTCTGGTCCGTGCATCTCCGCCTGGTACATACGGTACGGTACGTACTTGGCCGATTAACTTCGACCGGTGTCAGAGTTCCCACGAGACACCCCTGTCCGATCGATCTAATGCGGCTCTGCTTTGGGTACAGCAGGTATATACGGATACGCGGGGCATGCGACTGATGTGGGGAGGCTGGGCCGCGTCCTTCACTGTTTCTAGCATACCGACATGACGGAGGCGAGTACGTCAACGGCGGGCACAGAAGAGACAGATGGACGGACGGATGGGTGTCAAAAAGATGGCTTCGCCGCCGCATGCATTCGTTCCTTCACTGGTATTACTACAACTACTCTTACGCCGGCACCTCGCCCACGTGTTTGCACACGGGACACCCCTCCCGGATCCGATCCTTCAGCAGGCGGGCGTGCGTGACCTTGGAACCCACCCGGCACCCGCTGTTGATCGCCTCCTCGCTACTGATCCCGTAATCGTCCTCTTGCCTCTTGCCGGGGAACAGCATCTCCAGCAGGTGCGACAGGTGGAAGACGTGTCCGCAGGCGAACCCCACCAAGGTCTCCATCTCGTACTCGGTGAAGGACTCGCGACACTGCGCGCAATGACCTGGCTTCGGCTGCTCGTGGGTGTGGCCCGGCTGCTCCGCCTTGGGCGCCTTGAAGAAGCTCTCCTCAATCTGTTCCGCGCTGACTGGCGGGTGCACAACGTCCTTGACCTGAACATCCACGTGTTCCGTCGATTGGACGACAACCTCGAACTTGATGCCTTTGCGTTGCCCGCTGCGGAGATCGCTTTGGGCTGCGGCCACTTCGCTGCGGAGCACCCGCGCCACGCCCAGGCTGATGCTGTACTGGATCTCGTGCTCCTTCATGATGTGCTTCAGCCCCTCCCTCAGCCCTTGGATCTCCAGTCCCTCGGGGATTCGACGGACGAGTTTGATAGGGTTGATGGCCGTTCCGACCTCCTCGAGAAGCCCCTGGATGAAGCTCGGCTTGTCCATGCTGTAGTCCAGCAGGTCGTCCCAGAGGTCAGGGTCGTCCTGCTCCTTCGCGAACTCAATGGCCTTCTTAACGTCTTGCAGTCGGTCAATAATGAGATAGAGCGCACGCTTCATCTCTCCCGTCTTGGAGTAGAGATGAACCAGCTCGTCATAGTACTTGTACTTCTCGCACTCTTGCACAGCCTGTGTGGTTGTTAGAGCTGGGAATAAAAAGAGGGTACATGCCCGTGTCTTCTCACCTTTTCGAACTTGTACGAAGTCGACGACTTCAAAAAGCTCATCAAGAGCGGCTGCTCCCACTTTGCGAAAAGCTCAACAGCAAGGTCAGCGAACTCGTCCACTTGCGACTGACTGTCCATCAACAGTCTGTCTCGCGTCTCGCCGGAATGCTCCTCAATCCCCTCACCCTTGTACAGGGCACGCAGGTAGAAGAACAGGTAAAGCCGTAGATTTTGTGCCTGGAGCTGCGACACCACGACCGAGGGCTTGACGAGCCCATGCTGCGCTTCGTCAGCGAGCAGCGTAATGGCCTCTGACGTAGCTTCCTCCAGATCGGCCTCCCGTAAGAACTCGCGCTTGTTGTTCGGCACCCGCAGTCCAATGAACCCGGGAATGTCGTCCGTCACCGCCTCGGCGAGGTGGTTGTCACGGATCAAACGGAACGCCGAGTCCGCATCTTGGAGCTTGACATAGCATTTGAGAGACTCGCGGAAGCGGCCGTTTGCCTCGTGTAGCCGTGCCAACGACTCCATCACGATCTTCCAGTCCCGGCCCTTTTGTCCTCCTTCAACGCTGTCTTCGCGCACATCGCGGTACTTGAGTTGGTTGTCCAGAGCAGTGGTAACGGTCTTGATGTCGAAGAGGTCAGTCGGCCAGCGGTCAAGCAACTCTCTAAAACGGAGCTTGTCAACTTGGATGTAGTGGTTCAAGACGACTTCATAGATGGTACCGGGAATGGGCGGGTACATTGGCTCAGACGGGATGTAGTCGGTGATCTGGTCAAACTTGTCGGCACCAGCAAACGTCCAGACCCATTTCTCCCATCTGTCCGAAGATCCGAGTACTTTGCCGCAGACCTTGCCAGCCTCTGTCCAGTTGCCGGCTTCGATGAGCTCCCGTATCCATAGCTCGCCGATGCGTCTCTTCTCCTTCTGTGCCGACGAGTTTTGCTGTCTCGCCATCTCCGTTGATCCCATCACCGACGAGGCGTCGTCGAGAAGGTCTTCCTGGCTGCTCTGCTTCCTATCCGGAGTTACCGGAACAAGTTCGTGGAGGTTCTCGGGGGGTGACGCCATGATCTCCGGATGCTCGTCGAGTAGCTCCCAGGCCTTCTGATACTCTTGATGTTCCAGTAACCAGCCCAGATGGTCGCCGAGGTCTCTTTTGGTGGCAAGTATAAAGTCGAACGGGCTGTGGATGAAGATCTTCACTCCTGGCTTGACGAGGTTGGGGTGCACTGTCGGTGTGCCCAATTTTCGGCCGCCACCTACAGAGCTCGGAACCTGTGTGCTCGAGACGCCATCTCCGCTGTGCCCGCTCCTGATGCTCGCGCCCGAACTAAACAGCGATTTTGGGTTAATTGCAGCGTTCCACATATCGGTACCAAACCCGGTAATGGCATCCAACGCGCCCTTGGATGAGGCCACGGCGGAAGCTGCGTTTTGTGCAGGTAGCACGCCAAGATGGTAGTCGCCCGACATGAGCCTCTCATATCTGCTCACGCTGAGGCCATCTTTGTCGATTTCGGCTTGCGAGGTGAGGTCGATCAGCCGGAGCTCCGGAGGGAGGTTGTTTTGGCGCCGCTTAATCCCGCCGGATGGCTCGCTTCCGGTGGAAGTGGAAGATATCTTGGACTTGTGGCCCTTGACAACCTTGTCATCATCGCCGCCGTCGCTGTCCTCGTCGTCATCCGGTAATACATATGCTAATACAAGGAGAAGATTTTGGGTATATAACGAAATTCCAGAAATGATGCAATCCATACGAAGGCTGCATCGCGTTAGCCTCTCAAGCAGCCATGACATACGTGGCCAACTTACTGCTTCGCTATCTCGGCACGACCAATCGACTTTTCGCCAGCTCGCTTGCCGGTGCCAACACTGCCGGGGTGGACGTGAATGATCCAAATGGTACCACCCCAGCCGACGAGGAGTCTCTCAATCTTTTTTGTGCTGGACGCCGATGCCTGTCTCAAGCTCTCGGCCGCTGCTGATGCGGAGACATCTGTTCGTCCAGCCTCATCATCTTCCGTCTCCACGGCCTGCTCGTCAATCCACTCGACGCGACCCTTCCAGACACTGGCCATGGTCTCCCACTCGTCTGTTTGGGGGCGGTCTACGTGTCCAATGCGCTTCCAAGCATCATCGGCGTCGCCGCTCTCGAGATGCAGCTTGGACCGCATGATCTTGACACCGTGCTCGTTGAGCCAGACGACATATTTGCCAGATAACGACCACTTGATGGTGCCGATGGTACCCTCGCCTGAATGCAGAACCACGTCCTTCCCCGTGTTCGTTCCTAGGCCCATACTACCCAGCCAGCCAGAGGCTGTGGCGGCCGCGGTGCCTACAGTTGTCGAGGTGCTTCGACCAGGTTGTCCGCCAGAGGTAAGGATGAGCTGGCCAGCGAGACCGCCCGAGAGATAGGTCCGATCGTTCTTGTAGTCGGGGGACAAGGCTACGGCTTGAACAGGGCGGGCGAAGTTGCGTAACTGGACATCCTTGGTATCTACAAGAGAGAAGATGCACACGTTTCCGTCCATGGACGAAGTGGCTATGTGAACGTTGTTCGAAGGGGTGTTTGGAACCGGAGAAGGATCCTTAGGCCTCCTCGAGGCGGCGGCTGGCGAGGTGCCCGACTGACGGGATGCCGGGCGCTGTTTTACGATGCTTTCGGCGGCTTCGGCGGCCAGCCTTTGCACGGCCTCGGATCTCGCTGTCGGCAGTGGGGGCGGGTTGGGAGAGATGGAGATGCTGGTGACGGAAGCGGAGTGTGCGTGGTAGACTCGGAGGGACTGGAAAACGGGCAGCTGGATTACGTGGATGTTGCCGTTGTGTGTTCCTATGATCTTCTCTTGGTCAGTATGCGGGCGGTGACACGCGATAGACAAAGGGCGGCGCTACCATCTTATCACCAGCTACAAGGAACGAGCTCGTGGCATCACCGTTACGGTAGATGGGTCCTAGGTGCTGTGTGAGGCGAGCATATTTGAGCCTAGGCTCCTCGTCCTCGTCGTCTTCATCCTCATCCTCATCCTCATCTTCGTCCTCATCCTCGTCGCTACCCTCCTCCTCGTCCTCGTCGCCCTCTGCCTCTTTGTCATGATGGGCGACGTTGCCCTCTCCGGCTCCATGTTCAGCCTTGTCAAGGACTGGTTCCGCAGGAGCACCGGCAGATACGTCGACAACATCGGCGGCGTCGGGCTTCTTCACCTTCTGCGCGCCGCTGGGAGGATCACGATCGGAGTCGGATGCGTCCGTCATTGTGCCAAATGTGCCGTCAACTCGAGCTTCGCAGTGGCATGGTCGATCTGCCGGTATCGATCGAGGGAGATTGCGGCTCCTGACGTGCTTGATAGGTGCAATGAAGGGGAAAAGCAGAAGCTATACTGAGCTTCGGAATGAGGTTCAGCAAGCTTCCGAGGGCGTCGGCAAGTCGCGATCGATCGTTCGGAGCTTAGCTCAAAGACGTGGGCGAGTGTTCCGCTACGTCACGAGGCGTGCCCGGTACGTACCCCTGTATCTGTGTCGGAGCTTCTGTGCTCGAGGTGCGATGGTCTGTCCAGTTGCCGAGTCCAGCGCCTGAGGCTGAGAGGAAGGCAGCAGCTCTTCGGTGTGCTCCGGTACGTACCGCACATCGTACTCTGTACTTACAGTTATCCACTCCCTGTATGAGCTTGTCCCTCAATCCAGCGCTCCAATCAGATGTGCAGGGTGAGATGCCCCTCCCCCACTCAGCCACTGGCTGTGCTGTGCTGTGGAAGCTCCCCATCATTCGCGTGTGTGGACGCGACTCCAGAAAAACGAAGCATCACCGCCGACACATCCCGCCCACGACGCACGCAAACAACAACCCCCGATCCGAGGCTGCCATGGCCAACAAGCCATGCTAGGCCCCCTCTCCCTCAGGACTATCTGACAAGACATTGCTCCTTCTTCATCCCACACATGGGGCGTCACAATGGCGTCAGTCAAGTCTTTAGGGCTGCACCAGCCTAGCGGCCTCCAGCACACAGCTCACGAAGATGCGCCGCCCTCGGCATATTCCTGGGAAATATTCACCGAACCCGATCACAACGAGTACGACAATACATGTGATATTGAGGACGAGCTGTTGGTTACCAAGAACTGCGTTGTCTGGAGCCGAGGAGGTGTGTTCTGCAAGTCGTTTAAATTCGACCTTGAGAAGGAGCCTGTTACCCAGGCCCTCCTCGCATCCTTTCCTACGTCCGATGACGACAAGAAGAGCGAAGCCAGAAAGACGTCGACCGGAACCCACCAGGAGCTTCGCAGACTGTCTCGAGCCCTCGTCGTCTTCTTACGCACCCAAGCCCATGTCTACTTCCTCTCCGGCACGAGCCATGTCGTCCACATGCCCTTCGAGGTCGAGGCCGCCTGCGCTGCACCTCAAGGAGTCGTAATCCAGCGCAAACAACGAGGCGACAGCACTGATCCAGTCTCCCTCAAATTCCCCAAAGTTCCGCCCAATTCCTTCGTCTCCTCGCAGATTACCATCACCTCTCCTCGAAGCTCGCAGCACACCGTCTTCTCTGTCGAGGGCCTGAACAAGCCCAAGTCTCTGCCCCTGAGACTAGGCTCGACACTGGGAAACATGTGGGAACCGTCTATCGATCAGCCGGAATCACACTGGCCACGCCTGGTGTCCTTATTGGACCCCTTGCAAGAACTGGGGCTCGTGGTTACCCGACCGGACGGGGACGCCAGAGACAAGAGGAAGAAGAACACGCAAAGGTCACCTCACTTTCTCGACCCCGCCGAAGAAATCTTGCACATTGAGGAGATCAAGCATCCCGGTGCACCCAAGACCAAAAACTCCGAGCCCCTCATACTCGCCGTCACCATCAACCGGGAGGCCAGCACTTACGGCGTGTGGAGGGTGACCTACATCAAGAACGAGGACCCCTTCATCGGCCGCCTTAAAAAGGACAAGAGCCGAGCAGAGCGTCGTCGTAGCTCCATGCAGCCTCATTTCGCCAGCGGCGCTTCGACCCCTATCCAGACCAACTTCCGCGAAAGCTCTGGCGCTCCTTTACCAGGAAAGAGGTCCAGGAAGAGTGAAAAGGTTGATAAGGTGGACAAGGTTGACAAGCCGCTGGACCTGGTGTCTTCCTTCGACCTGGATAAAGAGTCCGGCGTCCATAGAAGACAGTCTCGCCGAGTGAGCTCCATGTTGGCTCGCGCCGACCTGTCTGCCTCTCAGGAGCGTTCCGTCTTTAATGAACAGTCTTTGGCGCCAGCGCATGGCGGATCGAAACGTATCGAGTCGTACGGCATCCAAGGACCCAGACACAGTGGTGGCTATGGTTCTTTTAATCACAACCAGACTATCCACCCCAGTCTCGGCAGCTTATTGGAGGCCCCGATTGACGGCGTGCTGGAAGAATTGCGAGCCGGTGGTGATTTCGAAGGCTTCCATAACATGGGCTTGGACGATCACGTCTTCGATGGCCTCTCCCAGGAAATGATGTTCACCAAGATCCAGTCGATCTCTTTGGACAACTCCAACGTCCGCTACTCGCTGTCTAAGCAGCCTGCCCGCGAACATTGCAACGTCTTCATCCTGACCGCGCCTCAGTTCGCCCTTGATGACCCCTTGCGCGGTGAGCTACTCATCGGGATTCAGGACTCCCTTGATAAGAGACTCCAGCTCTTGACCATTGATCTCCAGCGAGGACCGCGCTTCCTCGTTCCACCAAAGCCTGGCAAAAGCTCGACGTCGTCCGAAGATCCCGTCCGGCTGGCTTGCGGCGCGCTCCGACGAGCCCACCATGTTGTAGACTCGTGCAAGGTGACTGACGGCGACATATCTGTCATTCTCATTCTTTCTGAAGGACACGAGGGCCGCAGGGAGCTGAGTATTCAGGCGCCATGGAGTCAGATTACCCCCATCAACCTTCCGCTAATGTCACTGGAAAATGTCCGCAGCCTGCATTACCGCGGGCGTGTCCTCGACAGAGACATTCAGCATCGCAAGTCCGAGGTCATCGAGGTTGCTAATGGCAACGTCAGTGGTCTCAAGTACTCCAAAGCCAGGGGAATTGTCGACATGGTTGATGGCGAGGGTAGGCACCACCAGATCCAGATCCAACTACAACCTCGGAATCCGCAGGTGCGCAAAGTATTGGACGCATGTCGTAGTATCCTTCCGGCGTCGCACGCCGAGAAGATATTTCCCGGCTGGTGGCACATCATGATGTGGGTGAAGAGCGAAGAGTTCGAGGTTGCCGACGCAGAATGGTCTGCACTGGTGATCCTGCTCCTTTCCATATATCTCGCTCTCGGAAAGACAAACCTGGCGCAGAACCCTCCGGTTAAGCCTACCAGACGCAAGAGACGACCTCAGTCCGGCTCCTTTGGGTCAATCCAAAGCCTCGAGGACTGGAAAACACTGCATCTCTACGAAACCCCCAACGCGCTGGGCTGTCCCAGTTGGCAGCAAACTAGGGCCTGGGACTGGACCCTCGACGATGACGCCGGTGACGACCATGAGGGCTCTGCCAGCTCGGGTCTCCATGAGTCCAAGTTCATGTCTACCCATATCCAATATGCCAAAGGCTACTTGGCATCTCCGCTCGGTGAAAAGGCTGTTGGCCCGAATGGCTATCTCCCAACCGGACAACAGCGCAGCGCAGAAAACCGCGGGAATGCTGCATGGAACATATTCGTTGCACTTCATCTTCTGCTTGAGGAGCAGAAGCTGGAGATAATGACTCCTGAATACGCTTCTCCAGGAACGGCCCCATTACGCGTGGTTCTCTGCCAGATCGCCCGCTGGCTTGGATGGCGCGACTTCGTGGCTATATATGAGTTGGGAATCCAGGAGGAGCTGGAGTCGCGTTACGACGCAGGTGAGCAAAGAATCTTTGACGAGGGAGTCTCGTGATGCTGACTTTTAACAGAGCTCCGCCTCGAAGTACCTCTCGCTCAGCCGTCTGGCGTCGATTTTGACATCTTCCACTGGATCCAGACATGTCTCGCTACCGGCCAATATCACCCGTTCCTCACATTGGCCAATCTTTACCACTCTCAAACAGTAAAGGCTGAGCAAGACCACCCAAAGGATTCGAGATGGGCCTCCGTCACCCCCAGGACGCTAATGTTCAAGCGTCTCTTTGAGAAACTCACACCGAAAAGCAGCCCATCCAGTATGGTTGAAGCCATGCATTCGGCAGGCATCAGCAGCCGTGTTCTCGAGACACTCCCCGAGGCCGTTCTCACTCCCCTGAAAGACTCGATATCGATGTGCCAAGCCCGACCGCCAGCTTCATGGCCCAAGGACTTACTGGAGCTCGTCAACCGGGGCGACATCAGCATGATCTTGGCCCCAACCAAGAACCTGCAAAAGAGCGGTGCCAACGTTCTTGTGAGTTCTCTTTTCGGTGGCCTCTTCTGTCCTGAACTGACACCCAACAGACACCCACGCATAACGCCTCCTGGGATTACCGTACCATATGCCAGAGCGTCGATGAGTACAATAACATTGGCTACGACGAGGGCGAGGGCACTGAGCGACAAGCTGTCATACGAGCCCTTTTCAAAGAGGATCGTCGTCTAAACGAGGCTCAAAACCTATTGTCAACCCACAGAGCCCGCGTCGTGCGCCTCGACGCTAACCCAGCATGGTCAGAGAGCGAGTACCTCGAGAAGCAAAAGGAGCTCGTCTCCAGAATAGCCACCGGCACACTGGCTATTCCCGCCGGTCGTGCTCTCTTGTACTACAGCTTGCGCTACCCACTACTGACGCAGAAGTTCCACGTGTCCGGCTTCAATCTCAACTGCGTCGTTCGCCCAACAAATGTCACTGTCGGGGTTGACAAGGCACTGTTCACAGAGGAGAAGGTTTGCTGGGGCTTCTTCCACCAAGGCGTCGCTGCTGGGCTCGCCATTTCACCACAGGCAAAGGGCATCGACACCTCATGGATTCTGTACAACAAGCCCGGTCACGACCTCAGCAATCGCCATGCCGGCTTCCTGCTCGCTCTGGGCTTGAACGGGCACCTCAAGGGCATCGCCAAATGGGTCGCTTTCAAGTACCTGACCCCCAAACACACCATGACCTCTGTGGGTCTGTTGCTGGGACTTGCGGCATCTTACATTGGTACCATGGACTCCCTCATCACACGTCTTCTCTCGGTACATGTTACTCGCATGCTACCTCGTGGAGCCGCGGAGCTGAACCTGTCTCCGTTGACTCAGACGACCGGCATTATGGGCATCGGCCTGCTATACTGCAAAAGCCAGCACAGACGCATGAGCGAGATCATGATGTCAGAGATCGGGCACGTTGACGAAGAAGACGAGGATGAACCTCTCCGCAGCGAGTGCTACCGCCTAGCCGCCGGCTTCTCGCTCGGTCTCATCAACCTCGGCAAAGGCAACGACCTCCGCGGACTTCACGACATGAAGCTCACCGAAAGTCTTGTCACGATCGCCACTACCACGAAGAAGGTGGAGATGGTCCACGTCTTGGACCGAGCAGCAGCGGGCGCGGTCATGGCGCTGGCTCTGATCTTTATGAAATCCGAGGACCATATCGTCGCTCGGAAGATTGATGTGCCCGAGTCCATCGTCCAGTTCGACTACATCCGGCCAGACATCTTGTTATTGCGCACCGTTGCAAAGAACCTCATCATGTGGAGCAAGATCCAGCCGACGTTCGAATGGATCCTGGAGAGCCTGCCCAAGCCTTACCGCAACCGCCACAAGCTGGTCAATACCTCCAAGCTGAAGAGCACCGACCTACCATTCTTCAGCATCATCACAGGAATCTGCTTCTCCATCGCACTGCGTTATGCAGGCAGCGCGTCTACGAAGGTACGAGACCTTTTGATTCACTACCTCGACCACTTTATACGCATCTCTCGGATACCCGCCACGCAGCGACCGCCGCCCCTTGACCACCCCACGTACGACGAGGAGCTGGCTCGTTCGAATGCCCGCATGTGCCAGGACGTCCTTGCGCTCTCCGCCGCCATGGTCATGGCTGGAACCGGTGACCTCGTCGTGCTTCGTCGTCTCCGTCTGCTGCACGGCCGGGATGATCCCGAAACACCGTACGGCTCGCACTTGGCTGCTCATCTGGCCATCGGATCACTGTTCCTCGGATGCGGAACGGTCACCTTTGGCACGAGCAACATGGCCATTGCCAGTCTGCTTATTGCCTTTTACCCCGTGCTTCCCACATCGGTAATGGACAACCGGTCTCACCTCCAAGCCTTCCGTCATTTCTGGGTGCTGGCCACGGATCCCCGCTGTCTCGTCGCCAAAGACTTAGCCTCGGGCCAGCCCATCTCGGCTCCTATCGAGATCCGCCGGAAGACGACGGGGGCTCAGGAAGAGACGGACGCGATCGCCACCGTCCGCCAGACACCCTGTCTACTGCCTCCCCTCGGAGAAATCGCCAGCATCCGCACCAACGCCGGGCCGGCGTTCTGGGACCTCGAGATAGATTTCGAGAAGAACCCGTCGCTCGTCGACGCCTTCCGGCAGAACCAGAGCCTTTGTCTCCGCCGGCGTCCCGCGCAAGAGGCCCCATTCACTTCGACGCTGCGCGCCCTCGGACGCGACGCGCTAGCCGACGTTACCGACAACGGCAGACGCGACCCCCTCGAGTGGGTGTTCGGTCTCGAAGCCCTTCGCGACCTCACGTACGCCGAACGTGCCACGGTGCTCGACCGGACCACCTCGTCCGAGGGTGCAGGCGGCGAGAGCTCCGGGTCGGCCGTGGACGCGCGTCTCGTGCTGGAGCGCAGCACGGACGGGTCCTCAAGGGAGCGGCTGCTCGGGCTCAAGATGCTGTTCGAGTGGGCAGACCGCCGCGCGCAGCTGGAGGGCAGCCAGTGGGCCAAGGCCAAGAGCAGCGGCGACGGCAAGGCGGGGGAGAAGAACCAGGAGTGGTGGATGCGGGATAGCGTCGTGGAGGAGCTCAAGGGGCGGGTGTTTATGGCCGGGCGCGAGGGCGGGCCGTAGGCCGCCTGCGCGTACGGGTCTGTTCCAAGATGTGGCGTTCATTATTGGGAAAGCATTTGTTGCTGGAAACACTAGAATAGAGGAGGGGCTCATAGACAAAATTATGAAGACACGCTTGATGAACGGAGAACCTTGTATCCTTTGCGATTCATTGATGTTGATAAATCGCCAGGTGGGTGGGTGAGGCCTTCCGGCCGGGTGAAGCAGCGGTATCTCAATTCGTGATATCTATCCATCAATACTTGTTCTTGACGGATGCCCGAGGCTAGCAGGCACTCTGGCTCGGTTGGTCGTCTGGCTGACTTTGGCTCGTCGGTGGCGGAAGGCGAAGTGGTTGGTTAAGATAGTGGTGAGGTATTATGCCACATAGAGGTCTTATTCAACAGCACACACAGCTACCCAAGGTAAGGGATAGTTTCTTGTCTGTAAAGGTGGTAATAATATCGTGATAGACACCTTTACTAACAGCACTTATAGCTAAGGCGAGGACGGGAGGTTTGACCCAACGACAGACCTACTAATGGATATGGTCGCTCTAAACCCCCATAAACGGTCTGTTCTATTTACATCACAGCATGGAAAACCCCCGATACGCGGCACCTCTGACCTGTGCTACATACATCATCTCAATCTTTCAGGATAGTATAGAGCAGCCAGTAAATCAGAGCAAATGCTGAATCCGGCTCTGCTTTGACCATGGTCCGAACGACCTTTGGGTGCCGGAAGGTTAGCAACAACTGGCAATAGTAGTGCTGTCAAATCTACCATCGTTGTGAGAGCTACAACGGCGAACAGGGCGACTCACTTGCGAGCCGCACGATGACCCCGAACCCCGCTACCCAAGGTCGTCGAGAACCTTGCGCCTTGATCCACATCGAAGACGGGTACCAGAGATAGCTTCGCTCGCCAGCTCTTGCCTCGTCGACAAGGCCTTCAAGGACGGGCACATCACATCCTAGATCAATAACCTAGCTTAGACCCCCTTCCCAAAAGTCGAATTGACCCCCCCCCCCCCAGTACAGGTACGATTCCTTGCGTTGGAAACGTATTGTACGGTCCAATGTCGAACACGCGAAGGTGTCTGGGACACACACTCTCCCCGTGTGTGTCTATCTATCCGTCTCACTCATGCTTCTCAAGTGAACGCGGGCAGATTGCCTCGATCGACATGCATTCATTTCAAGAAAAAGAAGATGCGGGGGGGAAAAAAAGCGTGTAACATTCCATTCAAAGCCTTGAATCTCTCCTAGTCTTTCATCCTTCCTTTTCGTCTCATCCCCTCCCCGCGGTCTCTATCATTGCAACCTGACCGACTTGCACAGGCCCCCCTCCACCCCCATTTCCCCTTGGAGATTTCTTCTTCCACTCTCTCTCTCTCTTTCCCCGCCCCTGAAATTTTCTTGCCCTGAACGCCGTGCCAATGCAAAAAGAAGCCTCGGGGATCTTCCATGTCATGTTGCGCGTAAGTACCGAGGGGGGGTTAGGTAAAAAAACAAAAGAGGAAAACCTCCTGACCAAAAGTCTCCTTGTTCTGGATCTACGCCCCCACGCCACAGCAGCTTCCCGACCTCCTCTCCCATCGTGAGCCGAGAAACCTCCCCACTCGCCCAAGACCCCTTCAAACCCCCCATTCGGGCTAGGAGTCATAATCACCCGCCTCGGGTTGGTCGTGCCTGGGTCGGTATCGGTTTGCCCCAGCGGTAAGGGTCACGGAGTGTAGGGTTCTAATCGTATGTGTCATGTTTAAAGTAAAATTAAAAAAGAGATGAACCCGGTTGTCTCGATTCCTCTTTTTTGTGGATGTGTTTTTTGTGGGTGATGACGACGGCCCGGTTTCTGTTTCTTCCTCACGAGTTATTGGGTCTCTTTCTCTCTCTCCCTCTCTCTTTCTTTTCCTTTTCTTTTAAAAAAGTGTCTTCATGCCATTACGCTCGCTGCCGCTGCCATCCCCCCAAACACCCGTCGTTCCCGCACTCTACTTGGAAACGGCGGCGGTGAGGACCTGGGTGCGGAAGAAGCCGCCCTTTGTCTTCTCGATGACCTGCTGGTAGACGTTGTTGGGCGGGTGGTTCATGATGACGGTGCCCTCCTGGGAGTCGATCTTTGCGTCGAGGCGGGTCTCGCGGATAAGGTTGACGATCCACTTCTCGCCGTCGTCGGGGTTGAGGCCGAGCTTGGCCGACAAGTCGCGGATGTTCATGCGGCTGAAGATCTTGCAGTAGCTCTCGCAGATGAGGTGGCGGGCGGCATCGACGAAGGCGTCCGAGGAGGACATGAGGAAGAAGTCTGCGCGGCAGACCTCCTCGGCCTTGCGGAGGGCCTCGCGGGCGGCGTTGAAGTCGTGGGCGACGTAGAGGGCCGAGACGAACTCGGTGACGGGGTCCGAGTACTCGTAGGCCTCCTGGCGGACGTAGCGGATGACGTCCTTCATCTGCTTCTGGTGCAGGGACGAGTTGCGGGAGCGGGAGCGGCCGGTGATGACGGCGGCGATGAGGTAGCGCAGGACCCAGGGGCAGGCGGTCTGGATGGTGTTGATGTAGGCGGCGGAGAAGAAGAGGTCCAGGATGGGCTCGCGGGCGGCCTCGTGGTTGAAGAGGGGGAACAGGGCCCAGTGGACGAGCATGGTGCGGTGGTCGAGCTGGGCGCGCGGGTTGTTGAAGAGCTTGCTGTCGATGCTCTCCTTGACCTTCATGATCTCCTCGACGGCCGAGTCCCAGTTGGTGGTGAGGATCTCGGACGCGAGCTTGCCCCAGGTGGCCGAGGCGACGAGGTCGTTGTCGGTGGACAGGACGCGGAACTGGTACAGCAGCTCGGCGGCGGCGCCGTAGTTGCCGCAGCGGAACTGGAACTGGCCGAACTCGTAGAGCGCGTTGACCATTTCGACGGTGACCTGGAAAGGGGGGAAACGCCGCGTTAGTTTATGACTTTTGGATCATGGTGACAAAAGGCAGAGAGCGAGAGACGTACGTCGTGGTCCTTCTTCAAGAACTCCAAGTTGGCAACCTTGTCGCTGCGCAGGGCGCTGACGACGTCCTCGCGGGTCAGGAGCTCCGAGATCTTGGCCGTGTCCTGCTCGTACTTCTCGAGCTGGGCGATGACATCGTTGCGCTTCTTGGCGTACTCGGCGGGGGCCTCGCTGCCGCCGTTGAGGTCCTGGTACAGCTGGGCGACGTAGTCGGCCATGTTGGTGTCCTCGAGCAGCTTGATCTTGCCGGCCAGGATCTGGCGGGCGCCGGCGTCGTCGCCCTTGTCCTCGGCGCGGCCGGCCTCGAACTCGATCAGGGGGAAGACGAGGTGGCGCGACAGCTGCGACGCGAGCTTGGGCAGGATGCTCTCCTCGCCGAGGGCGGCGTAGACTTCATCCATGATGGGCCGGTTTGGTGGTGTGTGTCTGTGTGTGTGCGTGCACTAGTGTGAGGGTGAGTGGTGCGCTGGCGGAAAGAGAAACTGTCGTTAATCCTTCTTCTCGATCTCGAGGATTCGGATCGTCAAAATTTCGAGGTGCGGGAGTCGTCGTCTTCGTTGTCGTCGCCTGGAGGGGAGGGGGTAGAGGGTTGCGTCCGGTTCGGGGTTTGCTGCGCGGACTCTGCTCTGTGGCTCTCGAATCTTTTCTTTCCGCTGAGGGGCACGCACGGTAAAGAGTTTTGGCCAGGTATTTTTCGCCAAACACCAGAATTGGTGGGGGGTTCTCGTGCCGGGGTTTTCCCGCTCCGCCTAATTCACCTCTGGGTGCTGCTGACATAAGACAAGGCTCTACCTCGCAAAAGAAGAAGTGGTGCATTGGAGGGAGACACCCAACGTCGAGCGCACGGGCCCAGCGGCACGCGAAAACCGTCCCCGAGCTTCAGCCGGCGCGAATCCCTTCAGAGCAGCGAAGAAACATTTTGTATATGACGAGAAGCTGAAGCTACGGCCCCCTCCCCTCCTCAGGACCTGAACACCTCTCCAAATCCGATAATCAGCCCATACACACCCACATACAGACACAACGCGCGCCCGTCTTTCGACAATGCGCTCCGCACTCACCTCTGCCGCCGTCCTTGCCCGGCCGAGCAGCCTCCTCTCCTCCTCCTCCCTCCTCCGCTCGACCAGAACACCCGCCTTCCTCCCCTCAATACGCCTCTCATCCACAGACGCCGTCGCAGCCGCTGCCGCCCCCTCGGCGTCAACGACGACGACGACGACGACGACAGCCACGACGACACAGGCCCCCGCGGCGAGGCCGTACCTCGTCGGCCTGACCGCCGGCAACCAGTACCCCGTCTACGGCCGCACAAAGGCCGCCGGCTCCTCCAAGTTTACCGTCGTCAAGAAGGTCGAGGGCAACAGGAAGGCATTCGCCCGGGACCTCGCCCGCGAGGCCGGCTTCCCCGCCGACGAGGTCAAGCTGAACCCCGTGACGGGCCACGTCCAGATCAAGGTGCGTCGGTTTCGCGTTGTAGTCGTTGAAAACATATCGGACTGACAACTCTCTCTCTCTCTCTTCCCTACAGGGCTTCCACGTCGAAAAAGTCAAGGCGTGGCTGAGCAACACCCTGGGCAACGCCGCGAAGCCATCGACGACCGCAACGACGGCATAGGAATGAACGGGTCCCCGGGAGTCCAGAGCGGAAGCAAAAGGCGGTTGTATAATTACAGGGGGGGAAATGTATCATACCGGAGGAGGGAACATATGTCATTAAAGGCTGGCTCTCTTATCCAAATGGGACGCAGGCTCACTGACTAAACAAACTTCCCCTCACCCCGTACAACTATCAAAGGCCGGATCTATGGCAAAAAAAACGAATGTACTACTACTACATGTCCTAGAATGGGACACGCAATTAACCAAAAAGGCTCCGTCTACATGCACCCGCACGAGTAGCCCGAGTTTCCAATGTGGCATTTGACTCAACTCAGTTTCGTAACGCAGCAGCCGACATGTATCCGTATTCAAACAGTCTTTGGAAGTATTTCTGCATTGCCGCGTCATATATACACCTGTGAAAGAATGGCTCCTTGGCCAAGGAGCCTCGCTCCATGCTCCCAGTAAACTCCCTACCACTCGCCTAATGTCTTTTTTTTGGTTACAACACTTGTACAATATTTGCGCCGTTTTCAAAGGTCAGCGCCCTTGATGTCTAGGCACAGCACTCTCGGCTGGCTACAGCTCGTCCATCAAAACATATCCCCTTCTGGTATCAGCAACCGCTTCTACGGAATTTGTTTTAAGATAAAAAAATAAAGCGGCAAAATCGTCAACTGCTCACAGATGCCATGCAAAAAGCCTCAAGGGGTGAATGACTAAAATCTCAAGAGTCCGCCGATGCGTAGGCTGCGAGATTCTTGATAACGCCGTCCTTGGTCCACTCCGGAGATCGCATCAACATCATTTTGAAAAGGCTTTCCTCGGAAGGCAATGAATCGGCGGGCACGGATGACTTGGGGTCGTTGGGATCGCGGGCCTTCTCTGCCAGTTTCCGCAAAGTCGAAATGCCCGACGTCGCAATATATACCAGTCCCGTGTCCCGGCCGGCTGGGTCGCCTTGCCCACTGCGTGTTTGCCATGGTTGCTCAAACTGGGCTCCCAGGACTTGGACAAAGTGGTACAAGGCCTGCGCGAACCCGTTGCCGCTCGATAGCCATGACCTCGCGACGCCTGTCTCGTGCCCTGGAGCCAGCGAGGCGAGGATATCTGCGGCCAAGAGACCTTGCATCAACCAAGGCTTGCGATCCTCGACGAGCCTGAAGAACCTTTCGGGCGCTTCAATATGTGCGACAGCGGATTCGGGTGATTGTATGGGAACGACGGTGGTAGCGAGAGCAAACGACCGCGTCAGCAAATCGTACGGCGGACTGCTGCTGGCATCCATGAGAAAGAGCATCTTGTAGTGTGTCCTGTTTGGCTCGTCTCTGGCCAACAACCTGGCCAAGGCGTCCACGGCGTGGAAAGTGTATGTGTGCACGCCAGGCTGGTAAGGTGGGAAATAGAGCTTGTCGTCCACACACGTCGGCCCAGGCGCAGGCGCAAATGCCAGGAGGAAATGCAGCAGACACAACGCCTGCTCGCGGCCGGGGATCTCAACCGCACCCGCGATGTTGGACAAGAGGATAATGGCGTCTTTCATAAACTCGAGCGTGTTCGCGTTTGTCCGGAATAGCATGCTCCTGGTGCCGAGGTACCTGATGACAGCGCAAAGGAACTTGATCACCAGCTCGTCGCCTAGCACGAGATGGTTCTCGTTGGCGGCCTCGGGGAACGACAAATTACGAAGGATCGTGATGACGCAAGAGAAGCGGTCGGCGGCCCGGTCAAGCTCATACTCGAGGGATCCGAACTTGGGCAGCTCCTTGACGCCCATCTTGTCAACCCAGCAGGCACGCGCAACGTCCTCGTAGGGGGTCAGCTGGATATCGGCCGAGGCCTCTTCCGTGTTTTCCACAAGCAGGTCCAGCTGTTCCTCGGCGCACTCCAGAAGTGCTTCGATGAGTTCTTCGCAGTACTTAAGGTGGATGTGCAGCGCCTGGTGCTGGGTCGCTGTGACGGCCGCAAGGGTGTCGAGGGCAAGACGAACTTCGCCGTGGATGCCGGACTCCAAGCTCCGCGTGAGGGCGTGCAGATCGACGTAGCCAAGCTCGTAGGGGGGCGGAACATCGGGCTTCAGACCTTGTAGTTCCAGGCCCTTCAAGTCGAAAGCCCTGACGTTGATTCCGCCATACGTCTCGAGAGGGCGGGCACTCGGCATGTACTCATCAGATTCGTGGGCCAGCCGCAGCATGCGCGGTTTGATGGAGGCCGCCATGGGGTTTTGTTCCATCCCGGGAGGCGCGGCCATAGGGGGCATTCCACCGCCTTTCACGGATGCCGGAGAAGCTGAAGGGAAGCCCTGGGGGTGACCCGGTGTCGGCTCGACGCTCCGCGATAAGCTGTTGCGTGCATGGCCCTGCGGCCCGGGCACCGGAGTATGCGGTCCTGGCGCCTGAGGAGTTTGAAAGCCGTTGACCGAGGGAGAGGGGCCGCTAAAGGACCCTTGCTTGACGGGAGTCTGTACTTGGGGAGGCATGTTTGGTGGACCCTGCGGCATCATTTGCTGCTGGGGCGGCATCTGACCTTGCGGGGACATTTGCTTCGTGGGTGTCGGCTGGGGTTGGGCACCGGGCGGCATGGGTTGACCTGACTGGCCCGGCATGCCTGGTTGATTGGGGTGTTGCATCATGCGCTGTCGATTTTGCTGGGCTGCCCAAGCCTCCTCGAAGCGTAGCAGGTTTCTCTCGTATATCTCCTTCAGCATCTGGGGCGCCTGGGGGATCCGACCGGGATGGAAGCCAATGCTGTTGGAAACATGTGGCCATTGGTTGCCAGCAGTCGTGGGCTTGTAACCTCCCTTGGACTGAACAGATTGAAACAGCGTGAGGAGGTTGACGGGGCGATTGCCGATGGCCGGGTTGGGGTCAAGTTGCTGGCCCTTGGCTGCCATGAAGTTTGTGAGGGACTTCATGAAGGACTCGGGGTTGGAACCAAGCATCGGCCTCTGTGGTTGTTGCGGCTGGGGTCGCATGGCGCCGGGGGGCATCTGGCCGTTGGGCATGGGCATGGGCTGCTTGGGCATCATACCGCGACCTTGGGACATGTTCTGGGCCTGCATCTGTGCCGCCATCTGCATGTTCTGCATATTTTGCATGTTCTGCTGCATGTTCTGCATGTTCTGCATTCCTTGCATTGTGCCCTGTTGTAATTGCTTTGCCAGTCGCGCCTGGTAGGCGGCCATCTGTTGCTGCTCCATGGGGTTCCGCGGTTGCATGTTGGGGGGCAACATCTGGTTCGGCATCTGACCCATGTGTTGGGGCATCTGCCCCATCTGCTGGGGCATCATGCCGGAGGCAGCCATCGCGTTCGGGTTCGGAGAGGGTCGGGCGGGCGATGGCGAGGGATTGAAGTTGGGATTGTAGCCTTGTGGCATGTTCGGCATGTTCTGCTGCTGCATGTAGTGGTTCGGTTGAGGGGTGCCGTGTTCGGAGGGGTTCGGTGAGGCTTGGGGCGCGAACTGCTGCGCGCCGGGGGAGAAGGGATGGGGCGAGGCGGTCGCGACTCGCTGGGGCACGCTGCCGGGCCGCAGCTGGTTCGCCATAATGGGCGAAGGTGTCGCGTTGGCAGAGCCGTTGGGTTGGAGATGGGGATAGGGCGAGGGTTGGCCTTGGGGCTGCTGGGGCATGGCGCCGGGTTGGTAGCCGGGGAAGGTCTGGGGGGTTTCGGAGCGCGAGGTCGGCAGCATGCCGGGATTCTGTCGCGGTGAGCCGGCGAGGCTATCTTCGCGCGGACGAGGGCGCTTGGATGGAATGACGGAATTCGTTTGATAGGCGGGGTTCTGGAAGGATGAAGGTGAGGCATTGCGCATTTGGCCATTTTGCATGGCGGCCATCTGTTGTTGCTGCTGCTGCTGCTGCTGCTGCTGTTGCTGGTGCTGTTGAGCCTGTTGCTGCTGCTGCTGCTGCTGTGCTTGCTGTGCCTGTTGAGGATTGGCAAACTGGGCAGGGTTGAAGTGGGCAGGATTGCCCATGAAGGCTGAGGGATCCATCATTGCTCCGGCGGCGTTCGGGTCGTTCATGTGCGGGAAGGGGTTGCCATTGTGGTTGGGGACCGCGGACTCGTTCATCCAGGTACTCATGGTTGTGGTCGGCACGAGCGACCCATCGAGCGATTGCTGAGAAAATTAGCGACAGCAGCGGAAAGGACCAATGTCCATTGAGATGGAGCCGTAGACGAATGAGATGGGAAAGTGACACGGCGGCGGGTTGTCGCGATGCAGACTTGTCGCGCGTCGCGGTTGTGTGGTGTGGACGTGGTGCGTGGTGCGTGGTGCTGGGGGGAACGAGCGAGCGAGCGAACGAGTAGCGGATGCGTGGGAAAATCAGCAAGTGGAGCAGCCGCTTTTGGCTTGGCTGAGGTGCAGTGCACTGTGCTGCTGAGGGGGGTTTGGGGCTGGGGGACGCCGGGCGGAAGGAGAGAGAGAGCGCGAGAGAGCGAGCGAGAGAAGGAGAGGAAGGAACGGGCAAGGAGGACCGGGCTTTGACTGGGTCCTTTGGGGGAAGGGGCGACCAAGGCTGGCTGGCGGAGGAAGGCGACACGCGCAAGGGGATTTGACTGGCTACTGACTTGTCTGTTCTGGGAAGGGGCAAGGAAGAAACGCAAGGGAAAAAAAGAAAAAGAAAAAAAAGGAAAAATTTTGTATATATATATAAAATATATAAAAACCCCATGAAAAATAAAAAGGCATAAGGGAAACAAGAGGGGAAAAGAGAGAGAGAGAGAGAGAGAGAGACAGGGTCCGTCCGTCCAAGAGAAGCGCGACACAAGAACAAACCAAGAGCCAGCGAGACAGACCAGACCAGACAGACAGCGCCGCCGAACAAGGCGCGTCGTCTTGCAAGCTAAGATTTTATTCGAGTGTCTAGCCTGGTACAGAACGGATGGATGGATGAACGGAGGGCTGGCTGGCTGGGGGAGCGCAAGGCAAGGGATACAACGGGTAGAGAAAGGCAAAAGGGGGGGGGTGATGCCGAAAGCCTGCAGCGCAGCGCCAGCAAAAAGCGCGAACTTGCGCGACCAAGATGGCATCAACAGCAGCGCACGCCAACGGCCATCGACCATCAAAAAGACGGCGTCATTGCATTAAACAACGGTCGCCAGACGGTTGGAATAAGACCTACCAACTCTATCGGTGGCCCGGGGGGGGGGGCTTGATCGGAATGGGGGTACGAGGATTGTAGAGAATTAAAACACAAAAAAAAAAGGGTACGACTTTCGGGGCGCCGGCAGAGGGAAAACAGGACACGGCAGACAGGCAGGCAAAGCCAAAGCAAGCGAGGGGGAAGGGATCAGCGCCCAAATGCGACGGAAAAAAAGCCGACGAGAATGAAAAACGGCCTGGTCTTACCTAACGACTGCCACTCGAGGCGACGGACCACAGCAAGGCCACCCGAATCGGAATCAGGCTGGCCAGTTTCGTATGTCTGTCTGTCTGGAACGATGCGCAAGACACGCGTGCGCGCGCACACAAACAACACACTTTCTCGTCCTGACCCTCGGCTTGCTGGCTGGCTGGCTGGCTTGCTGCACGATATCGTGGCTTACAACTCGAGTTTGTCGGAATGAGGAGGGTTGGTGGGTGTGTGGGCTGGTGAGTCTATACTGCGAATGAATGCGCAACAGAGTACGGAGTATGATGAGAGTGAGTGTAAATGTGAGTGTGTCCTATTCCCACCACAGCGGCGTGTTCCCTCGTGTCAGTCGGCTGGTTAGTCTGTCTTTCTGTCTGCCTGCCTGGCAAATCAGCAGAGTCAGTCAGTCAGTTCCCGGGGGGGCGGTGCTGATGTCGACGCGCTCCGCTGGTTTCATCGCCCAGCGGTGCGCCAGAAGGTGGTGCTCAACGACTCGAAGTCTATCCGTTTGTGGACTAGCGTCCCACGGGCCTCGTATGACTGGGGGCCTGGAGCCTGCCCGACAGCCAATCATGCGGCTCTGTTAGTGCTATGATAAGGTGCCACCAGTCCACTGTTAACGGTACCTCTGCAGAATAACCTCTTCCGCTATCATATTGGCATCCACTCTTTATCATTCACGTACCAATCGCTTTTCTTTCTCCCAGACACTCTGCCTGCTCCGGGTCTCGATTTGCTGCCCGCCAATCGTTGCCTTGCTGATAACATCGTCCGTCCTCATCGTATAGTACGTCGGTCATCATGTATCTGTTTTGCCTGTCGATATTCCCCTACTTTACCAGTCGTTCCATGGGTTCCGTGTTCCTGTTACGGCTTTCTTTGGAACTGTCATTGTGTTCCATCTCCCATACCCGGTGCCACAGGTGACGACAGCCCATAGATAGCATCGAGATCCTCCTCTTCACATCGTAGCCAAGGCTTCAGCAGCACCCAGAACTTGTTGAGGCCAAAGCATCACCCATGTGACTAAGATAATGGCGCGGCCGCTCGAACAAGAGACACCTCGACGACTGCTGTAGGTAGCTTGTAATGAAATGGCAGCATGCGCTTGTTCGCTCAGAAGGACCCCGGTTTGGCTCCGCGTCTTATCCAGTTTCGTCTCGGCGTAACCGCTGTCCCGGAAACAAACACAGCAGCTTCGGATGTGTCGCCATATTGTCCGCTTGGATCATAACAGTGGTGTCCATATCCGCCAGCAAGCTTGACTACTGCGACCTGCAGCCAGAAATGAGGGAGCAGAGAGGGGTTCCTGATGCCTGGGAAAGAACGCGGCAGGCTGAAATGGTCGCCGCAGAGGACCATGCGCGTGTCGCGTCCAGCAATGTTGTTCACACAACGGCGCGGCTCCAAAGAAGCAAGAAGAAGATGGAAGCATGGCAGGTTGGGTAATCGGCAGAAGGTAAGACAGCGTAGTGATCAGGGTACGGACACTGCCCATGTGAAATGTCCGGTGCGGTTCAGCAACCATATGTGTAAAACTTGGCAAACAATCAGTCCAACAAAATCTCACAGTCCGCCATGGCGCGTGGTTGAGGGGTTTCCCCATCACCACCGTCCGCAGGAGAGGGGTTTGGGCCACATGGCCGCCGGCGTCTGAGCCCAGAGGAGCGTAGCAATCATGTCCGTCGCAGCGGCGTTGCTCGGGAGAAAAGGCAGATGTAGGTAGTGCCAGTGTCGCGCATGTAGCCATACGTCGTGCGAGAAATAAATGTTGCATCCAAAGGGTGCCGCTGTCGTTCGTCGCTCACGGTTGATTGCTGCAGGATCCCCGCCAATAAGGCCCAGAAGAAGCCCAAGCGGTAAAGGCGCAACCTTTCCGGTGGCACACCTCACCGTCCCAATCGCCCAACCCCTGGTAGTCCATAACGGATGACCAGCCCATACCATGTTTTCGTCATCATTGACTGTGGGCATTGCCAGTGGGTTTTCGTCGGTGTTGTGTCCCCCAGCTCCCCCCTCCCTTCTCGTCGGCCGGCAGAAACGAGACAACGGATTGTCAAACAATTGCTTGGCGGCGGCCTTGGATCGGGAAGCCAGCAAGCAATGCCAACCAGTTGCTTGTGGGCTGTTTTTCTTACTGCGATGGTACCGCGGTAAGGCAGGCCGATGCTCCGTGGCGTACGCAGTAAAGCGTACTTGGGGTGTATGTAGGTAGGGTCCGGCTGCACTCAGAGGGTTTGGGCTTTGGCGGGGTCCCATGTCTGGTGTAGTTTGGCCTGGCCCCGTGCCGGTCCCGTCATGGCCACGGCCCGCATGGCTGGTCCCAGAAGGGGACTTTCACTCGTGGCTGCGTTCGCATGTTGTTTTGGAGTCTGTCGTCTTGTCGTGGTGGTGCTTGGGTTTTCAGGTTGATTGGGCTTGGATTCGGCCCATCTTTGGCCCTTTCCCCCTCCACTTGTCTTCTTTCGCACTCTCGTTCTCTCGCTCTCTGCCCTGCCCCCTTTCCAGCCTGCGTTTCCCACAGCGTTGGGCAAAGTGACATTGGCTGGTTCACGATGGCAGACGGTTTGGCCAGTAATGGACGTTGCGTTCGTTGGTGGGCTGGAGATTGTCGCTCACGCACGGCCAGATGTGGCCAAAGGACCCTGGTCGACTCCCCGTCCGCTGAGTGGTGCCGGAAAGGCCATGGCTGTTTCGACCCCGATCGTCTCGCTCGCTCTCACTCTCTCGCCGGCATGCCTCTGGGCGAGGGGGAAATGTCGCAGGATTCTCTCAGTCGTCGAGAATCAATTCCCCACGACGGCAGTTGATTTTTCAAAGGGCGAGCGTGTCATTGTTGTCGCTGTTGCAGTCGAATGGGTAGCACTTACAAGAGCCCCTAACGGTGTAAAGACGGTACTGAAGGCCCAGAGGGGCTCCCGTTTCCAGGTCAGTCAGTCAGTCAGTGAATGCAGAAGTTGGCAGCGAAAGGGGCGGCGAACGAGCAGCAACGCAGACTCGCAGAAAGACCACAACTTGCAGGAAGCTTCAACAGCAGAAGGGCAGTCACCAGAGAAGGAAACGAGAGAAAATGGGAGAGAAGGAAAGAAGGAAAAGGGAACGGGGGGCAGGTTGGGCGATTTATGTGAATTAAAGTACATAGCGGATGTACCTTGCCTACCTGCCCACCTCCCGTTCACGCTGCACCTACCTTACCTATCTACCCTACCTAACCGTACCTTCCTTTCCACAGTGTGTCATCGGTCCCGCCGGTCCCTTCCCTTCCCTTACTTCCCTTCCCAGCGACAGCGGCGCCAACGCCAACACCACACCAGCAACGTAACATAACGGCAGGCAGGCAGGTACCCCTCGATGAGGTGATGAATAGAGCCGGCCCTTCCTTCCCACCATGCACGTTCTTTTATGCCCCTTCCCTTCCCTTCCCTTCCCTTCCCCTTCCTTTGCTCATGCTCGTTTGGAGGAGATGGTTGGTACCCTCGTCTAGCCTCCTTCCTACTTGGTTGAGAGGACCTAAATGGGTGGGTGCGAGATCGAGGTTGGGTAGTCGCTGCATGGAGACGCCGTTTCCCACAAAGGTTGCCGCCACCCTTTCCGATGCCGTGGCAGAGACAATATGGAGGTACATACATGCATACATACATGCATACATACATGCATACATACGTTGGGTACCTACTGTACATACACTTATTCATACGCAAGTTGGCTATTCTCCACCAGGGAACCGACAAGAAGACAAGGCATCTCTTTTGGATCAAGCAAAGGCGTGGAAATCGGCCATCATGATCACCACTTCGCCCTTTTGATAGACGCCTCATTTAACCCGTCTACGAGTGGGCGCACCGCACCCGTCCATGGATATGTCTCCCTCTCTCTCTCTCTCCCCCCTCTCTCTCACATTTTCCCTCCAGCTTTTCAGACTTTTCGCTTCTCTTCAACTTACCCCCTTTGGCATGATCCTCGTGCTCGCCATCTGGCATATTTCGGCATTCCCACACACTCACACACACACACCGCGAGTATCGTTCTCTTCCCGTTATCTTTCTTCAATCCTTACAGCCCACGTGCTCAGGTTACTCCAGAAAACGTCTGGATGTACGTATTCAGTCGTCTTCCTCGCTTTATTTCCCCTTGGCCCCAGAGCATATCCACCCACCCCGTTCTACTTTATTACCAAGAGCATACCCTCGAGCGAATTGGAAATTTCTCATCTCATCTCGTCGCTTTCTCCGGCCTCGTTTCCCCGCCGTCCTCCTCATCTCACACGCCCTCGGGGGGGGGGGGGGGAAAGCAAATCTTCATACCCACACCCACCATCCACCCGGTCCAATCTACACCCCAGTCCACGATGCACCGCACGGCTTTGCCACGTTGGCTGAGTGTTAGCTGACTGGC